>CATIWQ010209798.1:0-11957 GCA_949673415.1 Euphorbia schlechtendalii
CTCACCTTTTGCATAACTCATTGGTTATCCTCTCTTTCTTTTGATTTTTCATTAATACCCTCATCCTTTATTGATCAATTTCAAAGTATTATGGTTATAGTTTCCCTACACTTTAAACACACTCAATACTTATAGGACTTATTCGAGATTTACATATAAAACTCATTGTAAGAATACAATTAGATATTACTCCACTTGATCTTATCGGAAGCATTAAACTAGAACTATATAACTTATACTAATTCATGTTGCATCAAAATATAAATCAAAACTTACTTGGAATGTTGCTCTCGAATGTTACTCACCACTCATCCTTGCCAATTTGGTAAATGTTGTGCACTAACATCA
Organism: Euphorbia schlechtendalii; assembly: GCA_949673415.1. Lineage (NCBI taxonomy): Eukaryota > Viridiplantae > Streptophyta > Magnoliopsida > Malpighiales > Euphorbiaceae > Euphorbia > Euphorbia schlechtendalii. The sequence continues at coordinate 349 of CATIWQ010209798.1, forward strand.
AACTTGTAAATACCTAACACTCACAATAACCTTGGATAATTTTAAGTAAAGTATAAGAAATGATAATGTATAAATTGCACAAAAATCAACAAAAAAATTTTGAACTTCTTCGATTTTTTTTATTTTTATTCATTTTTTTCTGGATTTTAGGACTTAAAGAACACAATGTCCTCATTGTGAGACATTTAATAAAAATCTAAACTAACAACTAAAACTAGTCTAAAAATTATTGAAAGAAAAGATAAAGTAAGAAAATAGATTAACCTGTTTGTTTTGAAGGAGAATCCGGTTGACTAGGAGTGAATTAACAATTTTGTTTTCTAAAGAATGAAAGTAATTTTCGAAGCATCAACTTATTACTTTTCTTTAGAATCTTCATGTCTTTCTTCATAACTCCAAGTTTTGCTTGGTAATTATCCAATTTTAATTGCATGCTAGCTTTCCAATCTTTTGGAGCTTCTTAGTCTTCATCATCTTCTTCAATTTCAGTCATCAGGAAACACCCTCATTTTCAAGTAGAAGTTTGGTGTTCTTCAAATAATTTCCATCCATATAGTGAAAATACTCACCCGGTTGTTGAACATAGGGGAGTTCTCCTCTTGCTCCCAAGACTATGGCGGTGATAATTTTGGCTGCTCCAATTTTACTCCTCATGCTCGTCGAGTTCTTCTTCATCATATCCCAAATTATATCCACAATTTCTGCGTTTTGCTTCATTATAGCGCATGAAAGAACAAACAAGTCCTTCTTTTGAACTTTTGTATTTTTTACTCGATAAAATATCGAAGTGGAAAGGTATTTGTGGAGAAGAAGTATACATTTATCCTTAATGAGTTTGTTAGGAGAATTTTTGGGATCGAAGACTCTCTTACCCGATAAATTTGCCCAAACTCGATTAGGTTGAAATGAGTCCATCATGCTTGATGAGTTGACAATCTCAAAATCAAACCAATCACCCATCATCTCTCTTGTGACGTTGTATTGTTGTCCTTGATTCCGAAACTAAATTGCCCTCCTCCTTGACTCTTCATAATCGAATATCACCAAACATTCGAGAATCCAATCTTGATTTTGTGGGAATCGCATATTCACAAATTTCAAAAGGCCAAGGATGGAAAGGTAAGCTTCCATCTCTTGTCGAAGATTAAGAGTTTCCAAGAAAACAAGATCAAGGAATGTCATCCCGGTGATATCCAATTTGCTTAGCTTTTGAAATCTCTTACCCACTTCTCTTGTCCTTAACGGGAATGGACAATCGAATTCTTCTTGAATCGATTATGTACATGTCCTTTGTACTGCTCTTTTCACACGAGTCATGTTGGTTTGAAGATAAAGGATTGAAAAAGGTTTAGATACTTGAATAGAAGAATAGAAATTTTAGAAGTTTGAAGGCTTTTTAGAAGGTATGGTGGCTAGGGTTTCAACTTGGACCTATTTATAGAGGTTTAAGGGGACTCTAATTGGTCATAAATGGGGTTATAGCCATTTGGGGTCAAAACTAGCCGTTAATGGCGGTCTTAGCCATCTGTAGCGTATCAGTTCACGATTAGTAATGGTTATAATTTTACCGTGTCACGATTGCGAAGGCCAGTCACGATCATGACTCTCCTCATGAAAGAAACAGAAATTTTTCTACCCAGTGTTCACGAGTGCGAAATATGTCGTGAGCCTCTTTGTTCTTCAAATCCTTCAATTTTTAGACTTTGTACCTATAAAAACTTAGAAATAAAAACACAAGCAAACTTTGTTAAATACAAACGATAAATATTTACTATTATACCTTGGGAATTCATGGTAAAGATAGCAATTAAACATTAACATCTTGTTGTTCAAATTTTCATTTATAAAAACAAAGATTTACAAACTAACAAGAAAACACAAATAAACAAACAAACAAACACGTAAAACATAACTAAACTAAAAGAAAAACTATACAAGATTCTAAATCGAAAAGAAAAGAAAACTATTTATTCAGGAGTTAAGGATTCAATCATCTGATCAATCTTATAATGTGACTCCCGCAGATCCCTTTCAACATCACATACTGAAATATGGATATTGCTAATCTTGCGATGAATGGAGATTTATTCTTCCATTAATTCGGTCAACTTCCTTTTAAGAGTGGTTGAACTACTTCCTTCTTTCCTAATAAGTTCCCTTTCCTGCTTTTTATCAACCTCGACTCGTTCGTCCCATGATTTCCAATCATAGGTTATCCCATTCTCCCCAATACACTTAGTTAGAAATCCAGAATTTCATCTTCATCAATAAAGACTTTTTCACAACTTAGTAATCTCCCAATTTGTCCTAGCAAATTTGCCATAGTTCGACATCCGTATGATATCCTACCAGGATCGAATGCGGTAAACATAAGAGTCCCCATCATAATCCTCGATACGTCTACAGGCATGCCATTCCAGATTGCTTCTAAGATAAATAATTCTTCAGGAATGACTGTGTTAGAACTAGTTTTATCGAAAAGAGCACTACTTAGATAGAAATGAAGAGTGACCAAATAGGGGTCTCGAATCCACTGGCTATAGGAAGATTCCTATTCGTATTTATCTTTTCTAGTAAGGCAATTCCATGTTGGTAGTGGGTCCCAAACAAGAAGCATTTTATAGTAACAATCTTTGGGGAATCCAAGATTTTGCTCCAATTTCTTCCTTGACAACTTATACTTCTTTCCTTGATGTTGATACTCCAAATAATTCATCTTAAGATTCATCCAAACTAATGAAATCAGCATTTCCTTACAGTTGTCTTCATTGTTCCCAATATCATTGATGAATAGAGAACCAAGTTTAGGACTCCAAGGTAATACATTACCCTCTCATAGATTCCTAATTGAATAAAACTATTCTTATAAATGACATAAGAACTAGTGAAATTTGCATCTCTAATGGTTTTAGAATGATCACCTTCCTCTCGAGAATGAATAGGAAAAGGTGCCTCATACCATTTTTGCAGGTCTGAAGGAGGAATGAGAAAAGATTTGTTTGAAAGACTCATTTTGATGAAAAGGATTGATTGATTTCAAGGATTAGAACAGAAATTTTTGATTGAAAAAGAAGGAATTTAGGATAACTGAAGTAATGAGTGTTGAGAATCACAACCTATATGTAGAATATGAAAAAAACTACAAAAAAACTACCAAAACTACTGCAGTTATTAACACGTCGCGATCGTGATCCTAGGTCGCGAGCGTGACCTACAGAATTTTGAAAATAAAAAGTTGGTAGGGGAATTCACGAGCGCGATAGACAGTTGCGAACGTGAATAGGAAAAATAGAAGAGAATCTTCTATTTGTCAAGAATCAAGACAAAAAATTATGATGAATCACCCCAAAGATGATAATTTAATAATCTTTTCACATCTAGAATGAGATTTAGAAAATTGTATGGTATAGGAAATAAAACAAATAAATAAAAACTTTAGAACTTACTTACCTTCCCTGGTAAATATCTTCAGAACGCGATTGCCTTCCCCTGCAATGGTGCCAAAAACTTGATCGCAACTTTCCCACTGATAAGTTTATTCCCTTAATGGTTTCGAAAACTTATTCATGAAACTTGGCTATACTCATCCAATAAGACTTATCCTTGATAATAATGCCAAAAACTTGTTCATAAAAAATGTAGATGTTGTCAATACCCCTTATCACATAGAAAAATGATGATAACTGTAAGTATATAGTTGAGATGTAGTTTTAAAAGATATCGAACCCACAGGGAAGGAATAGCTCTGAAGATGAACAAGGAAAGACAAAGTAAAGGAAAAATAAATATAGTTTTGAGATTTTTGGAAAGGAAAATCAGAATTAAAAGTAGAGCAAATATAGATGTGATAGATGAGAGACTCTAAATACATAGATTTTCACTAAGAATAAGTATAGCAGAGAAAACATGCAAGTTTAACAAAGATGTTACGATGCACTAGACTAATCTAACAAACCCGGTTCAACATACTCAGATGTCCAATGATTCGCCGTAGAGCAACACATGAAATAAATTTTCTAATCCTAGTGCAAATGAGATAAGACTATTTATTATATAAACCTGGACAATGTCAATACTATGCTTAGTACGGGTCGCTCTCACATAGCCATATTTAGCAAGTTACCATTCCAAAAATGTTGGCTCACTAAATAGCATTATATCACAGATCTACTGATTATACACGATATTGTTAACCCCGAAACTACTCTTAAAATTAACGCCAATGCATATAACTTGATTAACATGAAAGACTTAGCACGAAATACACATTATGACACAAAGACATATCATAAACTTTTAAATACAAAGTATAAGTAGAAAGCAAAGTAAAGTTGTAAGGTATGCAAGTGAAAGCTAATGTTGATCAAATCGTATCCACTCTTTAATGGGAGTCGTCAGTTCCCTAAATTCCTGCGTCTGCTTTGAATTCGGTCTCGGCCCATATAGAACCTCAGTTAGGATGTTATTCTTTGCGAATATCGAACAAACGAATATTGAAGAATGAAAACTTTTATTCATAAGTGATTTGCAAGTACACTTATACTCAAGAATATAGTGAAATCTAGTGATTGAAACAAGGATTTGAATTACTTAAACATTTTCTCGCTAACACTTAAGAATGTAGCGAACTCTCTATTTATACACACTATATTTGCAATCTAACATTTTCCTTCTATCTTTCTACGCCATGTGCCACCATGCACTACATGAAATTATGATGGAATGGAGTCCTCTTTATAGAGTTCGAAGGGTTGCGTCTATCCAAACAAAGGGTTGTGCCCATTGGTGAAAGATTGCATCTCTTCATTGTCATTGATTGAGAAGCTTTAATATAATTCACAATGGATAAGCACCTTTTCATGATTGGTTGACTCTTGATAGGTGTATGTTCTTTGGTAGTTGATGTTGATGGTGGTTGATCATACTTATCTGGCGGTTGTTAGTTAAAAAGATAATACCAAGAAACCATCCATGATGCTACCATGATATACATGTCACGATCGTGAATCTTTGATTGGCAATCTTCTGTTTCTGAAGTAAACAAGTCACGACCGTGAATGATTATCGCGATCGTGAATTGAGTTTTACTCAGAATTCTTCTTGTAACTTCACTGATCTTTGACAGCTTCGATTCTAAGCCAAATCTTTATGTTCCACGCACCTTTTGGCACTTTTTTCACTCTTTTTTCATAGAATTCCACTTTAGCTCATTTTACTCCCAAGATTTACCTGGTATCTACATTTGCATCGAAAACAACTACATACCACGTGAAATCTTTTATATGTAGTATAAAAATGACTAAAACTACAGTGTTTATTGTATAAAATTTATATGATAATAAGTGTAATTATACACTTATCATATACCTGGCTACAATACTTGGAAATACTACTACATTTATTCGATTAGAATTATGAACAAAGGCACTGAGAGAGCATATGATTGAGTCCTGGAATTCTTTGTGGTTGTTGATCTATCAAGTAACAAGTTTGAAGGTGAAATTCCTGAAATTATTAGAACTTTAAGAGCACTCCAATCACTCAACCTCTCCAATAACATACTCACGGGCCATATTCCATCATCCATAAGGGATCTAACAATGCTTGAAGCTTTGGATCTTTCATGAAATGACTTATCTGGACAGATCCCATCCCAACTCGCATCAAGTACCTTCCTTGCAGTCTTCAATGTCTCTCACAATAACCTAACATGACCAATACCACGAGGAAACCAATTTGACACATTTGACAATAATTCATTTTCAGCCAATCTTGGGCTTTGTGGATACATATTATCAAAAAAATGCGGGACAACTAAGACTTTACCATCACCACATTTAGAAAGTAATGACGATGATGAAGAGTCTCCATTTGAATTTACTTGGGATATTGTATTGATTGGTTGTGGCACTGGAATAGTGATCAGATTAGCTTTTGGTTGCACTTTGGACACTCGGAGGTATGAATGGCTAGTCAAGAAGAAGTTTACAAGGCGGCTTAGAAAAGGACGTAGAAATTAAATTAAAATATCAGTTGTTGTTGTTGTATATGATGATCTAATATAATAGGGTATGGTCAATGTTTTCATGTCATTCTGCTCAATAAATAATGTTTTCATTTTATTTCCAATGACGGATTAAGTCACATTGTGTTTATTGAACCATTTATGTCATTTTAATGTAAGTGGTTTGATGTGTTTATTGAATATCATTGATTTACGATTTTTCAGGGTTTTTGATTTTTTGTTACTGATTGCATGCATCCGAGTTAGGTTCTTGGTAATTGTTATGTGAATGAAATGTATTTGTTTGTTATAACAAGTTTTTAAAATTTTTCTTTTTTTTCCATAGTGCAACTAAATGGTTATCCTTTCACTTATATATAATTCCTCATGGTGGTGATTGGTCTATTCCTCCTCCATGGGATGATGAATATTAGAACATTGAATATATTGGAGGTGAAGTGACTACATATATCCCTGATATGGATGTGATTGGTGTAAACTATTTGGATCATGTTGTTGAAGAATGAGGCTATGATCAAGGAAACCAGACAGATATTCTCCTAATTGAGGAGTTTATTAGTTTTAGCTTATTTTTTCATGTTTCTTTTTATTTTCTTCCCTTTTTTGTTATTTTTCTTTTTTAATTTTTAATAAAAATTGAGCCGATTTTCCCGGTCTCGGCTTCATTAAAAAAAGGATATGATCGAGGATGTCGAAAGTGGCTTCAGGTTAAAGGAATGACTAGTTGTTTTGCTTGTGAAGAATTAGAACTTGATGAACAATTCAAGAATATGATATTATACAATATACATGTTATTGAAATGCACATTTACTTTGTGGAAAACATAGCTCAATTGTAAGAAATTGACCCTTTTACAATATACATGTTATTGAAATGCACATTTACTTTGTGGAAAACATAACTCCATTGCAAGAAATTGACCCTTTTAGCAATGCATGTGATAATTTGGAAATAGAATCATATGTAAATATGGGAAAGGGAGAAAATGTACCTCCTACATTTCATCATGGTGAATCATCTACAACATATGATAATACACAAGTAAGTGCTTCTCAAGTTGGAGATGATAATGTACCAAATGTCAATAGAGTGAGGGGGGAATTTAAAGATTGCTTTGTAGGAGATGAAGAGGGATTAGATGAATTTCCAAGTTTAAACTATGGTGAAGAAGGAGACTCATTAGATGAAGTTTTTAGTGGAAGCAGTGTTAATGAAGTTTTCAGTGTAAGCATTGATGGAGTTTTTAGGGCAAAAAATGTTGATTAGGATACTAGAATATGAAGATTGTTTAGTTTCAGATTATGGCGATGAAGATTTATCTAAATCATTTGAACATGAGAATATGGCTGATTTTTAAAACGAAAACTTGGGGAAATCTTGAATGAAGAAGACATGATCAATATCAATGAGACACCTATTGGTATGGAAACTTAGTTATTGAGTCTTGAAAGATCAGATAAGCATGGCCCTGATAGAAGTATTCACTATAATGAAGCAACAAGTGAATTGGCCATTGGAATATTATTCAGTGGTGCACAATAGTATCGGATTGCTATAAGAAGTTTGGAAATTGAAAGGGGGACATGACATGTGTTTACAAAGAATTGCAAAAAACTCACATGTGTTAATGGCAAGGAAAAATGTGGGTTGAGAACAGAGAATCAAAACTAATGTGCAACAACATATTTTAGATTAGGACATTATATCCATCCCACACCTGTGTTAGGTCAATGCAAAATCATCTAGTTAATTCTACATATGTTGCAATCAAATATATGGGTGATTTGAGGGATAATCTAAAGTGGGGGTTGATGCTATGATAAACAAAGTGAAGAGGGATATTGGTGTTGAGTTTCATCATTTTATGTGCTATAGAGCTAAAAGTAAAGCTGTTATTTACTTGCAAGTTAATAAAAACCAATCTTGGGACTTTGGTGAAATTGAAGACTGAGATGAAGGTAGATCATGAAAGTGGGTTAGGAGGGTCAATAGCAAGGACGAGATTGATATTTCAATATATGTATGTTAGGTTTGCACCAAAGAAGCAAATATATTTCACTAGAATCAAGCACTCATATGCCTAGATGAATGCTATCTGAATATAAATATGGGGGGGGGGGGCAAATGTTATGTGTCATTGTAAAGGATGGAAATGATAATATATTTCTCATTGCTATGGCATGCGTTGACTTAGAATGTAAAAAATCTTGGAAGTGGTTCATTGATTTGCTATTTGATGACTTTGGGAGACCAAGTAAAACTGGATGGGTGTTTAAATCCTATCAGAAGGTACATCAATGTGTTTCTGATTATTAACTTATGTATTTATGCTTTTATAATTGACTTGTTATTATGATAATTGACTAGATAGTATGATAATTGAGTATGTTTAAATGTGTTTCTTGCTTATACTTATGATAATATTGTAGGTTATGTGATAATTGTTTATGTTTAATAGGAATTTGTTGAGGCATGGAGAGAGTTAGAACCCGAAATAGAACACAGATTATGTGTTAAGTACATGTACGAGAATTTCAAAAATTTGTGCAAAGGTGAAGAATCTAGGGACCATTTATGGGGGGCAGCAAGTGCTGGAACAAAGTAGTTATTCTTAGCAAGAATGAAGTTCCTAAAAGAGTTTGACAAGAATAGACATGATTGGCTAATGACTTACAATCCAAAGACTTGGGCTAATTGCACTTTTCACCTAGGACTAAGTGTGTTGATGTGTAAAAAAAATGTTGGTGAGTCCTTAAACAAATTGATCATCATAGCTAGATACATGCGTATACTGTTAATGTTTGAATATATTAGGAAACATTTAATGTAAAGCATTATAAAAAATTGAAAGGAATGAAGAAATACAAGGGCCCTATTTATCCTCGTATCCAAGAGGAGTTGAGAAAATTAAGGCATACAATAGGAACTACTTTTGTACTCCCGTAACAGATAGTGAGTATGAAATTGTGTCTGCTACCAACCAAGTTCATGATGACATTTCTTAGAGAACCTATACTTGTCGTATGTGGTAACTCATTGGCATACCCTATAGGCATGTTGTAGCTTCTATAAATGGTAACATGGAAGAGGAAAAGAAGTATGTAGACAATTACTTCTCTAAATCAACATATTATTAGTCTACAAACACTTTTACAAGCTAGTGGCATTTAAAGAAGAGTGGGAAAGAACAGACTACCATGATATCCATCCTTGGATTGTAAAGAAACCACCTGGCAGGCCTAGAAAGAAGAGAATTCAAGTGCCTAATGAACCTAAATATCCTTATAAGAGCTCCAAGGCAGGTGGCATTATTATGTGTGGAAAATGCAATCAATAAGGTGACAATGCAAGAAGATGAATTGTTAACATAATTTTAGTAATAACTTGATAAGCTAGGATGAGAAAGAAAGTTAGAAGAGGGTAAAATGTAAGAATAATTTATGATTCCATTTTATAAACCTGCTTTTGTTGTATCTGATTAATAATTGAAGAGGTAACTACTAGAAATTCAAGAGGTAGAAATCCATCAACTGTAAGTGCTGATGAGGTAACTAGCACTAATATGTTGAAATGAGCATCACACATTTTTTATATTCTATATGTGTGTTTCGTCATCGTAATTTAGCTGCTATGTGTTAGTCATATATCATTTAGCTACTTTTGTTATGTGTTATGCCATTTAGTTGCTATTGTTATGTCATTTAGCTACCATTTTTTAAAATTTGCAGTAAATTACTAAAAATTGAAGAAATCCAACAACAACAAGGGCAAGGGCTCAAGGGGTAGTAATAAGGATTTGATCTCTTTCATTTATGTTGTTTGTGCAATAAGGATTTCTCTTTCCTTTATTTTGTTTGTGGCATATCATTTGCAACAAAATTCACTAAATACCACAAGTTCTAGGAGAAGGGAGAGAAGAATCTTAATAAGGTTTGCAATAACAACTCTATCCGCACCATCTGTTAAGCCAATAACAACTCCATCAACTATTGGAAATTCAATAGGCCAGATTCCAGTTGTTGAGATTGTTCAAGGGGTAAGTTGAAATAAGTATGGTGATAAAGTCAAGTTTAATATTATGTTGTTTGTGTAATAAGAATTTTTTATTCATTTATGTTGTTTGTGGCATGCCATTTGCAAAAAAATGCACCAAGTCAGGCAACAAGTTGTAGGAGAAAAGGGATAAGAATTGCATCAATTATCAGACCAACAACAACTACATCTACATCAATTGCTAGGCCAATAGCAACTCCATCAAATACTGGAAATTTAAGAGTCCAGAATCCAACAATCTTAATGGCTCAAGGGGTCAGTTGAAATAAGTACGGTGTTTATGGGTACAAATATGTAAGTAATTTATTTTGAAGTTCTGTCTCTCACTATGCTGTGAAATAAGTATGTAATTTGTTATTGCATCATAATGCAATAATTGCATCACCTACTGATCCAACTGTAACTACAAATGCTAAATTTAGAGCTCCGAGATCTCCATCATTCGGGTCTCCTAAACCTCCTTATACTACCAATTATGCTGCTGAAACAATTTTCGCTACTGGCAAGAGAAATAGATAATTTGTTGGTGTGGCTTCATCCACTACTACTTTTAGAAATCTCAAAAGAGCATCTAATTTTGCAAAGATGGGCAATGAGGATGGGAAATCTAAAACAAAAGACATCAAAGTAGTTATGGCTAAAGTACCTATTTTTATCATATGTGTTTAACTTGTTTAAAATTGCATATATCAGTGTTTGATTTTGTGGATGTAAATCATACTATGTGTTTTGGCGTATATCAGTAGTTATGGCTAAAGTTCCTATTTTTATCATATGTGTTTAACTTGTTTAACATTGCGTATATCAGCGTTTGATTTTGGTTATAAAATGTCATTTTGTTATTTTGTATGTTCTTTGAATTGATTTGTTAAGATTAGATTAGTAGTTTCATGATATTACTCACCACACTCGCGCATATCACATTACAAATTACTTTACTTAGTTTCAATATCAAATTACCCATTACTTAACACTAACAACATCAATTAATAGACTTTCATTTTCAAACATATAACAATTAGGATAAAAATGCCAAAAATCAGCCCACATTTCCTTGTTTGTTGCCTTTTTCTTTCCACGACCAACTTCATTTTTAAAATTTCTTTATCCTTCTTCATGGCTAATTCAATAGCATTGGATAATTCTACCTCCAATTTTTCAACCTTCAACTAACTTGAAGCTAACTAGCTTCATATTTCTTCAATCTCTCTTGTAGAGAAAAATGTTTTTCACTTTCAAATTTCGCTAAGTCAAACCAGTCAAAGTAATTTACATGCACCAATTTCACCATACCTTGCACACTCATTGAATCTCTGCCAAAGTTTTGATTCATCCTAGTTGTTTTCACACGAACTATAAGCCCACAATAACATCTAATCTTTTTTTTTGAAAAAACTCCCGGAGAGTCGGTGAGACTCTCCGAAAGCAAAAGGTTTGAGGCGGGAGAAAATTTCGGGGCGAGGTCCCCAACTAGGTTGGTTTCCGCGCTTGCCTACAAAACTCCCGACTCTCTTTTATTAATAAAATAGT
>CATIWQ010209817.1:0-24721 GCA_949673415.1 Euphorbia schlechtendalii
ATCTGAGACCTTTAATTCATAAAATTCTAAATCATTTTGCATCATGGAAGGGCAGCTCACTCCCTTTGCGAGAAGAGTCACACTAGTCAACTCGGTAATTACAAGTTCACTCATTCATTTGTTCTCGATTTATAAATGGCCATTGAGCTTAATTAAAATATTAAATAAGGCAATGCGCAACTTTATATGGTTTGGTTCTATCGAAATGAAGAAGCTCATTGTTATCCCTGACATCGTTGTACGCGCCCAATCAAGGAAGGAGGAATCAGTATTAAGAACATTCATTTAATGAATGATGCAATATTAGGAAAGCTTGCATGGCCTCTCACCTCGGACATAACTTTTTATTTTTATCTACTTCGTAGTAGGTTCATGATGCCGGTTGGAATTCCTAAGGGAACACAATTCTTTTCAAGCGTTTGGTGTTCTTTTCACGAGGTCTATCATGTTTTAAGGTAACACTCCTTTTGGTTTATTGGTCAACGTTCAACGCTCAATTTTTAGAATAGTGAATGGATCACTCCTTTCATGGTAGAACAAATGAATCTACCTCTTAGTGAAAGACGTTCTAGAACGGAAAAAGTGGATGATCGTTTGAGTAATGAGTGGGCTGACTTGGGAGATTTGCCATTGATCATTCAAAATAGAATTCGACAGATTCAAAGAAGTGGAGATCATGACGATGTTTGCCACTAGAAGCCAGCAACAAATGGGGTCTTCACTACCAAATTTTTCTACCTTTGGCTCCGTGGTTAGCCGAGTACGGTAAGGAACTTATATCTCATTTGGAGTTGGTCAAATCCACCTTCCCGATCCTTTATTTGCTGGCGAATTTTATCGAGATACATCCCAACACATGACACTCTACAATGACATGGTTTTCAGCTCCATTCCAAGTGCGTTTTATACGAATATTCGGTGGAAGATAGAGAGCATCTTTTCATCTAGTGCAAGTTTGCCAAAACCGTTTGGTTATCGATATTTTCTTTATTTGGTAGATATTTTCCTTTGTCAGGTTCTATCGTGGAGGTATTATCAATAGCCTTTAATCAAAGATTTAGCATGCAAATTAAACATCTATGGCAGTGTGCATTTGTCACTGTGGTTTGGCTAATTTGGAGATGTAGAAACAACTGCATTTTCAACAACAAAACAGCAAAAATTCATCACGCTTTGAGATCGGCATGGAATTGCATTTGAGAATGAGATAGTGCTCCCCTTGGAAATATTTCAAACTCGGAGGTGGAAAAGGTCATTCTTAGGAACCTTTCTCTTACTCTAAGGCTTGGAAAAGTTGCAAAGATAAAGAGAGTTTTTTGGCAATCCCCTCCAGACACGTGGATCAAAGTCAACACCGACACCTCCGTAGATGGCTCTGCGGGACAAGCAGGATGTGGTGGCTTTTTTAGAGATCATCGGGGAAGAACTGGCAGAACCTTTGCATCGAAAGTGACTCAACTTTTGTGGTGGGGCTATTTAGAAATCTTTCCTTAAGGGTCCGTTGGAGTATCAGAACGGATTGGATTTCCTATCTTCATTCATTGAACACAATGCATCTTGTGGTTAGTCATATTTACTGCGTGGGAAATCAAGTCGCAGATGCTCTTGCTAGATTCGGACGGTAGCAATTGCATGAGTATTGGTGGAACAAGGACCCTAATTTTTGTTATAATGAATTGTTCTTTGACATTGCAGCTGATGTTTCTATCGGTTTCATTAGTTTAGCTAGTTTCTTTTTCTAGTTTTTATTTCGTTTTTTCTTTCGAACCTTTGTAATTTTATTTGTTCTTTTTAAATAAATTGAAAGGGTTGGATGATGTGGAGTTTTTCGGGGGCGCCAACCTAGTTGGGATGCTCGGACCTCTTGTGTACATTCCTTATTTCATTCAAAAAAAATTGTGGTTAAGCAGATTTGTAAAAACAAATTAATTTTCTATTTTTAAATTGATTATAAAAAAATGCATCTATATAAGCAGCCATCTAAAAATTGATAAAAAAAAAACTAGAAAAGCTGATGAGTAGTAAATATACTAAAATTAATGATTCCTACTAAAATATTTTGTCCATATCAAATTATGTTGTTCTATGGAAAATTTGTGAATATAACTTTTAAGAACAATGGTTGTGGATGCAAACTCAAATAGACCCTTAATTTGTTCTCGGTCTAAAAATTTCTTGTGGTTAAAAATTTCCGTACGTACAAATTTTTACTCAATGGTTGTCATTGTAAGCCGAATATATGTTTGGGAATCTCTACTGATGTGAGGTAGAGAGTTGTATATTTATATAATTAGGGTTTTACATAATTACAAAGAGAGCCCTAACTACATAATCAAATATATTAACACATACATTAACTTATAATATTATATTGCATAATATAACTATCATCCTCCCTAAAGTTGAGCCGGGTTAGCACACACAACCAACTTATCTCGTAAAGTTCCGAATCGGGAGTGGAACAACGGTTTGGTAAAAATGTCGGCCACTTGATCATCCATCGAAATGTAATGCACCAATAACAACTTGTTCGACACTCGTTCACAAAACATAATGGAAGTCTAACTCAAGGTGCTTTGTTCGATTGTGAAATACCGGGTTTGTCTTTAACTATGTCATGCTTAAATTGTCACACCATAGCACCGGGGTAAACTGCTGTGGGACACTGATATCATGTAGAAGCATCCCTAACCACAACAATTCTGATGTTACTACTGCTAGTGCTCGATACTCAGCCTCCGTAGAGGACCTAGACATCGTCTTTTGCTTTTGGGCAGCCCAAGAGACAAGGTTTGTTCCATGGTAAATTGCAAATCTGGTTACCGACCTCCTATCATCCAATTCCCCTGCCCAATCCGAGTTCGAAAAGGCATTAAGAGCGAATAATTGTTATCACGAATACCTTAGGCCGTGGTTCGGTGTTGCTTGAACGTAGCAGAGAATACGTTTGAGAGCTTGCCATTGTTATTCCATTGGTGAGTGCATAAATTGGGCCACCTTATGGACAGAGATGGCAATGTCCGAATGCGTATTAGTGATTTATTGAAGACCCCCCACCAAGCTCTGATAAAGTATGGCATCTGAAAAGGGCTGACTACTGCTAGCTTGCAACCGAATTGATGGGCTTATCGAAGTTGAAACTCCCTTTGATTCGGCCATCACTGCATGTTCCAATATATCCCGAGCGTACTTATGTTGAATTGAGAACCATGCAATTTTGGTTGCAAGAGATCTCAATCCTAATAAAGTATTTTATAGGGCCTAAATTTTTAATTGCAAATCAAGTTTGGTGGAATCGTACCAAGTCATCCTTAGCTTTAGAATCATTGCCTAAGACCAATATGTCATCCACATATATTAGGCAAAATATCCTTGTTGCTCCATTTCTTAAATGGTATAGAGATACCGTTAGATATGATGTATGCTCTAGAGACAATTAGGGTGATATGTCTTGATTATCTATAATGTACGAACAATTTTGAATTATTAATAATAATCAAAGGCATATTTGTTACTTACCAGTGCTTTCTATTTGTTGTATCTCACTGATATCATATATGTTTTAATATGTATATTCGCATTGATGAAACAAAGTTTGTGACTAATTCATAGTATAAAAGTGCAAGGACATAGGGGGAGCTATGTGGAGTACGAACTACACATACGCGTTACTATGAATAGTCTAAATATCCCTAGTCGTAGTTTCATTGAGACTGAACATCAATGGAGTTGATAGACTAGCATGTGTAGGCTTACTCCTTGGATTAGTTCTAAGTAGCTGATCTCACGAGTTGAAGGTGGTACCTTGAGTTAACACATGAATGTATTCGGGTAATACATTGGAGACTACTATAAGATAGACACTCAGAAATAACTATATCCATGTGTTGGTGCCATATCTTGGGTCATACTTACTCATAGCCCGGCGATCAGGATGATATGGGTGATTACAGGTATATCGATGATCACATGTTGGTAAGCTGTGTAGTCAAATTGGGATCCTTTGTTCCTCATATAGTAATTTAATGGAGATGTACCTAGGGCCCCTTGTTGAAGTGACACACTTATAAACCTCTTATCAAAGTATACGATTGATGGAACAGGTTTCTAATTAATCAACATACAAAATGGTAGAGTGGTGTTCTTTGTGAACAAGTCTAATTACAGGATAGCTACGGCTATTACATGAGCTGACACTTAATCTGAGCACAATAAACTAGATGGTAATTAACTTGATGGAAGGAGTGTATTGTACTTGTTACTACTACGGAACTGGATTAAGTCATAGGCACGTAACATTCCAAGTATCGGGGGATCATACGCCTTTGCTAGAAATCCCATTTGATCGTTTAGAGCTATCGAATTCTATATCGATCTGGAAAACTTAGCCTAAAGGTTCTCGGACGGGAAACCAAGTTTAGGTTAACCTCTAGCGGCTCTATACTTTGGGATCTTATGAGGTTACACACTTTTGGTCTTTATCGAACCATGTAAAAAACCTATGGATTGGGTTTGTACCAAAAATACAAGTTGTGAAATTAGTGAGATGAATTTTTAATTGATTTAATCAAATTAATAATTAACAAAAATAATGAAAAGATAGGGAAATTTTTCCTGTAACCTTTTCCCTATCTTTTCATGTAATAGAAATAATGAAAAGATAGGGAAATTTTTCCTGTAACCTGTGTTTAGTTTGGGGCCCACTAGCGAGTAAGAAATTTTTCCAATAGCTAGTGGGCCCTAAACTAAACAAGGTTGTTCAATGTGAGGCTTGCACGAATGCCTTGCAAGCCAATGGGCTAACGGGCTACTAGCACACGAGGGTAACCCTTGAGCGTTGCCGCAAGGCAGCGCTTACACAACCTGCACCCAAGCCTGCTTGCGCGCAGCATGGGCTGTGTGTAAGTCTACACATTAGGCTTGCAGCCCACAAGCCGCAGTGGGCTTGCCATTTTGCAGCCGCGGGTCAACTCGCGGGGATCTATACCCACATGGTTGACCCGCTATACATGGGATGGCATTTATCCATGCCATGTAGAGTTTTAGGGGGAGTCTATCACTCCCCCTTTTCCCTATAAATAAGCTTCAAAAGCCTTTCATTATTTACATACATTATATATGCACCAAAAAGCTTTGAGCATGTTTTCTTTCTTATTTCTATTCTCCTCTTCTTTTGTTTTGTGAAATTCCCCACGAGTTTCTCCAAATAAATTGAAGATTTCTTTTAGAAGGCTCTGAGTTTAAGTGAGCTTTTGATTTTGGTTTTTGGGTTGATTTATGAGTGGTCTAGCAATTGCTATCAATCAACGGGTTCTTTCTCTCCATGGTTTTAGTCGGTGAAGATCCGTTTGGATCGAGTCATAGAGGCTCTTCTAGTTTAAAAGCTTGTGCCATCAGAATTACTCAAAGGGAACGCCGCTACCAAAAGAGAGATCAAGCACGCATCAACTAATAATGCTTTATTCTTTAGATACTAGGTTTCTTTTATATGTTTTATAAACCAAAAAGCATCTAAGGAACGTTTACTTAGATTATATCAATCATGGCATGCTTAGGAGATCCTTAAGTTAATTTTAAGTTTTTGAATTTCCATCTTGCAAACTATGCATGTTCAATTGCTGTCTTGATTAACCTTCAGATACATCCACCTTGGACGCCACAAATCCAAATTCAAGTAAAACTGTAGTGAGGCATCGATGCCACATTCATGGGGATTATTTTAGACCATAAATAGACTTGTGTAACTAACACACGAAGGAAGTCTTTTCCTTGTCCACAACGCCGATTGGTTGAGTCATGAAAACTAGTTAATCAAGATCATCATGCAAAAACCCATTGGACACATCTAGGTGAGTGATAGACCAATTGAAGGTCATAGCTAGAGACATCATGAGTTGAATTGTTGCAGGCTTTACAACCAGGATGAATGTGTTATGGAAATCAAGGCCAGGTCTTTAGCGAAACCCCTTTGCCATAAGTCTCACTTTATAATGTTCAATGCTGCCATTGGGGTTTAACTTTGTCTTATATACCCACTTACATCCCATAACATTTGTCACTTGAGCCAGCGGAACCAATTCCCAAGTTCCGTTAACAATGAGGTCATTGTATTCATCAATCATTGCTTGACGCCAACAACTGTATTTCACTACCTCTTATAGCACGTCAGGGCTGAAGGAAAACTATGGCATTGTAAGCTTTTAAGTTAGGTAGTGAACCCAAATCTTAGTGGATTCGCATGGTTTTTAGGGGTGGTGGAGGCTATGGTGGTTTAGTAACTTTGAGAGGTTGATTATACTGCTAGAAATCGACCACTAAAGAGACACGAGGGTCCATTGTTTATGGTGTTTTTGCTTTGGCAATGTGTGGTTGTGCATTCGGGTTGGATGGTTGATTTGTTGGTTCTATAAGTTAGCTGAAATTTTGTAAAATAGGCATTAGTGAATTCAGTTTATGTTGGGGTTGAGTTGTTGTGTCATCTGGAATTTAGGAGCACATGGTGGTCGTGCTGGTCAGTAAAAATAGTTTTTGAACATGCAAACGTTGCAAGATGGATTTTTAAAACTTATAATTAACCTACAGATATCCTAAGCATGCCATGATTGATATGATCTAAGTTAAAACGTTCCATAGATGCTTTTAGGTTTATAACGCTTATAAAAGAAACTAGCATCTAAGTTTTAAACATTACCAGTTGATGCATGCTTCATATTTCTTTGTAGTGGTGTTTCCATAGAGCAATTTGGCAGAACTTTGTTAGCACAAGCTTCTAAACTAGGATAGCCTCTAAATTTGATCCACATGGATTTTCAGATACCAAAACCTAGTTGAGGAAGAATCCGTTAGTAAACAGCAACTGTTAGACCGCTCGAACACCAACAAAAAAATAAACCGAGAAGGCTAACATTAGAAAGAGCCTTCAAAAGAATTCTTCGTCATTTGTAGAAACTCGTGAAGGATCTAGCACAACGAAAGAAGAAAGAGATGTCGAACTCAAAGAGAGAGACTGAGTTGAAGTAAGGAATAAAGTGGAGCTAGGGGCCTATATATGGGGAAAAAGGGGGACTACTTGACTCCCCCTCAAACATAAAGTGACAATATTCCCATCCCACTTAGCAAGTTAGTCACGCAGGTCACTTGGACCCACAAGCTAACCCGTGAATCCAACATAAGGCAAGCCCTTGCGGGCTTGCCTTGTTATCGCAAGAATGGGCTTACGGGCTACCTGCGCACCATGCTAGCAGCCTGCGACTGTTTCAGCTCGTGGGGTAGCCACACAGGCCCAACTCTGAACATCCCATGTTCGTTTAGGGCCCACTCGTAGTGGGAAAAATTCCCTTGCTTAGCTCTGTGCAATTTTTCCTTATTTTCTCTTTATTCCCTTTAATTATTTATTTGGTCCAACAAAATAATAATTTTTCTAAATATTTCCGCCATAAACCTAGTGTATAGGTTCTTTACTTAGTCTGATAAAGACCCAAAGTGTGTGACTTCATAGGATCCCAATGTATCGAGCTGTTTGAGGTTAACCTAAACTTGGCTTCCCATCTGAGAACCTTTAGGCTCAGTATTCTAGTATGGAACCCGATAACTCTGGACGATCAAATGGGCTTTCTAGCAAAGGCATATGATCCCTCGATACTTGGAACATCACGTGCTTGTAACTTGATCTGGTTCTGCAGTAGTAACCAATATAATACACTCCTTCCATCAGGTTAAGTACCATCGAGTTTACTGAGCTCAGATTAAGTGTCAGCTCATGTAATAGCCGTAGCTATCCTGGAATTAGACTTGTTCACGAAGAACACCACTAGGCCATTATGTATTCAGATTGACTAGAAACCCATTCTATCAATCTTATACTCTTATCAAAGGTTTCTGAGTGTGTCACTTCAACAAGGGACCCTAAGGTAAACCTCCCACTATATCACTGTATTAGGAGTGATGGATATCTTGACTACTCGACATACCAACATGTAATCATCACTATACCCGTAATCACCTGTATCATCCTAATTGCCAAGGTATGAATAAGCGTGACCTAAAGTATATTAACTATTACACAAGGGGACCTGCAAGCCGGCTTTCCCCTATAAATAAGGAGTACTTTTTGAATTGAAAGGGGACCAGAAAAAGATACGAAAAAAATTCTTTTCTTCTATAAAAAAATATTTATTTTTTTCAATAAATAGGGATATTTTTTACAGAGAAAATTGACTTTTCCTTGATAAAATAATTCAATTTTCTTTCATCTTCCTTAAAAATTCTTTGATTATATTCGCATCCAAAACATGTTTGGATCCCGAACGTTATCATTTTTAAACCAATTTTTCTCCAATATTTTTTCTAAAAAATCCTTAGATATTCTCAGACCTAAAAAAAATTTAGAGTCCAAGTCTGAATATTTTTAGGATTAAAATAACATATTTTCACCAATTAAATCAAAACGAACGAGAAGCACTCTAAAAAATCAAACGGATTTGTCGACATGGATTCTCACTAAAAGGGTAAGTATCTGAGTTCCGAGAGTTGCTTCTTCTCATGAATTCTTTATTTTATTTTTCGTATTGACCTAGGAATTATTTTTATATTTCCTTTATTTAATTAAATTGTTTATTTTATTCAATTGTATCCTGCAAATTTTCTTCCTCCTTCTCTTCTTTTTAATTCATTTAATTGTGGAGTTTATCTAATATGCATGTTAGACTACCCCCACGAAAGGAATTAAAATTATTCCCAGATAGCAAACCTCATATTATTACCATGCAATTATTTTCATTAATTAAAATAAGCAACATATTTGTTAATAAAATGAATTGTTTTATTTTAAAATAAGAATTTTTAACCGTCGATATTTTAATTAAGCCACACAGGCCTTCTCAAAATTAAATCAAACATACGTGCAAATATTGTGCTATATTTTTTACTAACCTAGATTAGGATTAGATGTATGCCTAGGATTTTACTTTCTTTCGGGTATCGCAATTTATATTATTTTTTTGGGAAATGTAATTAATAGATTAGGTGGGCGATTGCATCGTCCGAGGTTTTGTAATCTTAATCTTTACTTTTCTACATTTATTTATTGCTTTATGTATAGATTTATCGCTTTCTAAATATGTGTAAATGATGCATTATAAACTCGAAAATGACATAAGTACGAATATGTACAATTAAGAAATACGGTTTTCTTTAGATGTAATATAGTGTGGTCTAATAAGAAGTAAACAACTTATCCTAAACCTGAATCTCTATATCTTGGTGGGCTGTCCCCTGCATATTAAGCCTCACGGGACTTTAATTCTTGGAAAGATTTAATCCAGGTGGCGACTCTACACTAAGAGACGGTGGATTCGAGTTTTGACCAATCCAAAAATGTTTACACTTTCAATTTCAAACTTTCCAGGTCCCCAACCCAGTACATTTTATTTTCACTTAAACACCCTAGTAGATCATGCCTCTCATTCGTGTGCTCTCAGTCCATGGCATTTCGTTTTGTCTGCTCACAGTGGCGACTCTGTTGGGGATTTTTCTTAAACTTTTTTTCTAAAAAAAATGTTTTAGATTTTGGATAATTACCTAAAATTATTAATCACATTATTCCGTATTTTCTTAATTATGACATATCCATAATTTTGCATTGAAATAGAGTGGATTAGCCCGTAAGTTTAAGGTACCCTATTACCGTAAAGCTTTCTCTTGTACTAATCCGCCTCCCTAAGAAAAGATAGTATTTGAGCAAGTAGAGCACTTATTGCCATATCGCATGTACCTCCCTCGTTAAAACCTATTTGGGGTGAGGCTTGGAGTACATTTTAGTGCAACAAGAACCTTCTACATCATCAACCCACTTACAAACCTCATGTAAATAAGTCATAGGCATTTTCCCTAGGGTGTTACCTAACAAACAATCATGCATTATATCTTCCTATAGGTGCGCTCCTTAGTATCCCCGTGGTAGTAAGATGAACCAAACTTAGGACAAAGACTAGCCAAAAACCCTATGCACGGGAGTTGTATGTTGGATGATTGAACATTGCATGTTATGTGCTACATGTTAACTACTTATCGCAATACAAATGTCATGCTAACCACAAATCTTAGTGCAGACTCTCGAACACACACACTCATAATGTTAACATAGCCTTTTCTCATCATCATCATACCAAATCAGTGTCACATACACATAAGATTAGATGACACTCAAGATCGTGTCACCCTAGGATAACATAATACCAATTAGAATCATGAAGCATCATTCACCCCAATTTGGGTGATGTCCACTTAACATCCAACACTTAGCTCACAAGGGGCAATAACATTTCCACCACATTACCAATGACATATCTATTTGATATCTAACTCATAGCCCACATGGAGCAATAATATATCCCACAAATTACCTATGAGATGTCCACTAAACATCTAACTCATAGCTCACACAGGGCAATCACACATACCAAATAGCCCAAACGAGGTAAATACTTATCCAAACCATTTATTCTTCCCACATAATGTGATGTCCCTGTTGACATCCGAACCTAAGCCCACACGGGCAGAACTTATTTATGAAGTTCGAACTTACCAAATCTTCAAGAGTATATGATAAGTGAATAATTACACTTATTATCATGATATTTTCAATCACAAACAGATATGATTTAGAATCATTTTACACTTCATATAAAATATTTCATGTGGTATGTAGTTGTTTTTTATGCAAATGCAAAAACTAGGTGAATCTTGGAAGTGAAATGATTAAAAGTGGAATTCTATGTAAAAAAAGTGATATAGGTGCAAAAAGATTCGTAGAAAACAAGGATTTGGATTAGTATCGAAGCTGTCAAAGATTGGTAAAGTTGCAAGAAGAATTTTGAAGAAAAACAAAATTCATGGCTGTGACAACCATTCGCAATTGTGACTTATTATTCTTCAAAATAGAAAAGTTATCAACTATTAGTCACGATCTTGACATGTAATTCAAGGTCGCGACTAGTGACGGTCATTGGTAAACTCTTTTCGACTACCAACTGCCGGATAAAATCGATCTACCGCCATCAACCACCATCAACTACCAAATGAAAAGACACCTTTTAGAAGTCAACCAATCATGAAAAGGTGCCTATCCATTGTGGATAAGGATAAGACTTTGCATCCAATCACAATGAAGTGATGCAACTCTTCGCCAATGGACACGACTCTTTATTTGGATAGACGCAACCCTTCGTACTCTATAAATAGGGTTCACATTCAACTAATTTCATGGTAATGAGTGGTAGGAATATGGTAGAGTGCAAAAATACATGATAGAGAGTAGAAATTGTATAGATTTCGCTACGTTCATACTGTTAGAGAGAAAAATGTTTAAGTGATTCGATACTTATTTCGATCACTAGATTTCTCCACATATTCGAGCGATTGTTGTATGAGTGTTATTGCAAAGCACTTATCAATAAAACTTTTCATTCTTCAACATTCATTTATTCGATATTCATAAAGAATAGCATCCTAGCAGAGGTACTGTATGAGTTGAGACCGGATTTAAGGTAGATGCAGGAATTGTGGGAATTGACGACTTCCATTAAAGAGTGTATATGGTTTGATAAAATTTAGCTTTCACTTGCATACCTTACAACTTTACATTGTTTCCTGCTTATACTCTCTATTTTGAAGTTTATGATATGTCTATGTGTCGTAACAAGTATTTCGTTTTGCATCACTTATATTAATCAAGTTATATGCTTTAGAGTTAACTTTAAGAGTGATTTCGGGGTTAACAAGATTGTGTATAGTCACTGGATATGTGATTATAACGTTGTTTAGTGAGCCAACATTTTGTGAGTGGTAACTTGCTAAATATGGCTATGTGAGAGCGACCCGTACTAAGCATAGTATTAATGTTATCCAGGTTCTTATAAGTGTCATAATTCGTTTACCCTAGATTTACAAAAGTCATTTCATGTGTTTCTCTACTGTGAATTATTGAATATTTGGGCATCTAGAACCATGTTTGTGGAAGTTATCTAGTGCGAGAAATGTTCTTGATGATTTTGCATATTTTTATTTACTATACTTGCTCTTAGGAAATATCTATATAGTTTGCATCTTTTCTAATCTTTATATCCATCTATCTACTCATTTATCCATCATTCCAATCCTCCAATATAATTTATCTTATTTTCTTTTGTTCCGTGACTCTAGTTGGTCCTTAGAACTTAATTCCTTCCTTGTGGGATCGATATCTTTTAAAACTACATTGAAACTGTATACTTGCAATGGTAACCATTTTTCTATTTTGATAAGCGGTACTGACAACACCTGTTCATATTTTGAACTCTTAACGTATCGGTAGAAGAGTTTGGAACAAGGTTTTTGGCATCTTTATAGAATAAAAGCCCTCAAAATTAGTAGAGTCAAAACCTTGCGATCAAGTTTTTTGGCACCATTACCGGGGAACGTAAGTGTGTTCTAGAGATCTAATTGCTGGAGATATGGTATATTTTTATATTTTGTTCTTATTTTGCTTTATATTTGGTTGTTATTATATTTTGTGTCTAAAATGTTTACTAACATGCATTGGGATAAGTTTTGTGGTCATTACATGATTGATAACTTAATTGATACATTAGTAGAAGAAATATGTCATGTTACATCTCATGAAGAGTCTAACATCTGAATCACTTTAAAATTTAGAATATTCCTCTAAAACTGAAAAATTAGTTAGAGAAGATGATCCTATACCACCTTTTATAGATAAACCACCTTTAGTAGAATTGAAGTAGTTTCTTAGTCATTTGAAGTATGCATCTTTAGGAAGCAACAATACCTTACCCATTATCATTTCTAGTAAGTTATCTAATTTGCAAGAAGAAGCATTATTGGAGACAATTAAGGGTATAAGAAGTATTGGTTGGCAAATATCTGATATTAGAGGGATTAGCCCTAATATAGTGATGCATTCTATTTATTTAGAGAATGATAGTAAACCTAGGATAGAAAGGCAAAGAATATTAAATCCACACATGAAAGAAGTTGTTAAGAAGAAGATTATTAAGTTGCTAGTTGCGGGAATTATCTATCCTATTTCAGATAGTGAATGGGTCAGTCCTGTTCAATGTGTTCCGAAAAAGGGAGGTATTATTGTAGTTCAGAATGAGAAGGGTAACTTAGTTCCTAATAGGAAAACAACTAGATGGAGTCATAGATTACAGAAAATTAAATGCAGCCACTAGGAAAGACCATTTTCCTTTACCATTTATAGATCAAATATTAGAAAGGATATCAAGTCATGCATTTTACTATTTTCTAGATGGATTCTCTGGATATTTTCAAATTCATATTAGGCCAGATGACCAAGAAAAAACAACTTTTACATGTCCATTTGGTACATTTGCTTATAGAAGAATGCGTTTTGGTTTATGCAATGCTCCGGCTACTTTTCAAAGGTGTGTTTCGGCTATTTTTAGTAAGAATGAGAAGGATATTATGGAAGTTTTCATGGATGATTTCTCAGTATACGGAGATTCTTTTGAGAAATGTCTAGAAAATTTGGATAAAGTACTTACTAGATGTGATGAAACTAATTTGGTATTCAATTGGGAGAAATGTCATTTTATGGTTAATAAAAGTATAGTATTAGGTCATAAGATAGATGAGAAAGGAATTCACGTAGATATAGCAAAAACCAAAATCATAGAGAAATTACCTCCTCCCATAATTGTTAAGGGAATAAGATCATTTTTAGGCTATGTTGGATTTTACAGAAGGTTTATTAAAGACTTTTGGGTTATAGCTAAACGTTTAACTAATTTATTAGTTAAATATGTGAAGTTCAAATTCTCTAATGACTGTTTAAAAGCCTTCAACACTTTAAACCAAGCATTAGTTTCGGCACCCATAATTGTCAAACCAAATTAGTCTCCACCATCTGAATTGATATGTGATGCTAGTGATGTTGCTATGGGCTGTGTATTAGGTAAAGGTATGAAAAGAATTTGCATTCCATATATTATGCGACTGACACTTTTTCTTCTGCATAATGCAATTACACAACCACTGAAAAAGAGATGTTAGCAGTCATATAAGCATGTGACAAATTAGATCATATTTGATTGGATCTAAAGTGATAGTTTATACAGTTTATGCTACTTTGAGATATTTGTTTGCTAAAAAAAGATGCCAAACCTAGATTAATTAGGTGAATCCTTCTTTTACAAGAGTTTGACTTAGAAATATGGGATAAAAAGGGAAGTGAGAATACCGTAGCTAATCACTTATCTCATCTAGAAGATGATAAGGGACCTATAAGTGAAACTGGTGATATTAATGAACTCTTTCCAGATGAAAATCTTATGTTTGTTAAAAATATTATTAGTCCATGGTATGCTAACTTTGCAAATTATTTTGTTACGCATACTTTACCCTTTGATTTAGATTCTAATGGTAAGAAGAAATTTCTTAAAAATATTAGATCATTTATGTGGGATGACCCTTATTTGTTTAAGGTATGTGCTGACGGTATCATTCGTAGATGTATGGATGGTACTAATTTTTCTGTAGTTTTAAATCATTGTCATGATAGCATATATAGAGGACATTTAGGACCAGCAAAAACTATTGTTAATGATTTTATTGGCCAACATTGTTCAAGGATGCTAGAGATTTTGTTCAGAATTGTGATAATTGTTAGAGAACAAGAAACATAAGTCGGAGAGATGAGATGCCATTGAAAAACATCTTAGAAGTGGAGCTTTTAGATGTTTGGGATATGGATTTCATGGGACAATTTCCTACATCCAATGGTAATAATTACATTCTTGTTGTAGTTGATTATGTTTCAAAATGGGTTGAGGCTAACGCATATAGTAAGAATGATGCTAGAGTAGTTGCTAAGTTTCTTAATCAATTATTTTGTAGATTTGGAGTTACTAGGACCATAATTAGTGATAAAGGTTAACATTTCCTCAATAAGACTTTTGAAGGCTTGATGCAAAAGTATGGAGTACATCATAAGGTTGCTACCCCATATCACCCTCAAACTAGTGGTAAAGTAGAAATTTCGAATCGAGAAATTAAGTGGATTCTCAAAAAGACTATCTCGAATTCTAGGAAGGATTGGTATACTAAGTTAAATGATGCATTATGGGCTTACAAAACAGCTTTTAAGACACCTATTGGTATGACACCCTATAAGTTTGTTTACAGAAAGGCTTATCATCTACCTGTAGAATTAGAGCATAAGGCTCTATGGGCTTTGAAAAATTTGAATATGGATTTAAACAAAGCTGGTGAAAGGAGAAAGTTAGATTTAAATGTGTTAGAAGAATTGCGTCTGTCATCATATGAGAATGCAAAGACCTATAAAGAGAAGGTAAAACGATGGCACTATGCAAAACTACGAGAAAAGAAGTTTTAGATTGGAGATAAAGTTCTGTTATATAATTTCAGACTTCGCTTATTCCTTGGAAAACTAAAATCTCGTTGGAAAGGACCCTACAAAGTTATTAAGGTATTTGACAATGAAGCATTGGAATTGAAATCCGATAATGGAGTAATATTTCAAGCCAATGGCCCAAGATGCAAACCCTATCTCGAGATTATATTTGAACAACAAGATGTTGATGTTCAATTATTATCATCGCCATAAATCATCACGGGTATGAAAATAGTAACTATGTCTATTTTACGTGTTTTATTTTTTAAGTTAGTTATAGGCTAAGTCTACAAATTAAAGAAATAGACGGATTTAAGAAGTTCGTGATTGTGACTATAGATCGCACCCATGACTATGCAGTAAAACCTACTGTCTCTGTTGTGAAGAAAGTCACGATCACGACAAGCTTTCGCGATTGTGATATGGGAGAAATATAACCGTTACAGACCGTGAATCAACACGCGACAGATGTCTGAAATTGCCAATAATGGCTAGTTTGAAGGATAAATGGCTATATTGACTATTTTGGCTAATTAGAGACCTTTTAGAAACTACAACCTTCTACAAAGCTTACAAAAGTTCTGAAATTTTCATCTCTATTCTTCCACAATCTAAACATTTTCAACCTTCACTTCAAAAACCAATATGCCTCACATCAAGGTTGCCACAAATAGAAGGGAAATCCCGAATTACCAATAAGAATATGGATGTCCTTTTCCTATTCGATCACGAGAAGAAGGGAAAAGATTCCAAGTTTTGAATAAGTTGGAAATCAATGGGATGATTTTCCTTGATATGGTTTTCTTGGAGACTCTAGGACTACATGAACAAATGGGGATATATCTTGTAGATTTGAGTTTAAGCCGATTTATGGAGATGTGATTTCCACAAAATCGTGATTGGATTCTATAATGTCTAGTGACATTCGATTTTGAGGATAAGAAGAAGAGGGAGATTCAATTTCGCAATCAAGGATGCCATTACACCATCACAAGAGAGATGATGAGTGAATGGTTCAGGTTCAAAATTGTGAATTCATCAAGCATGACAGATTCTTTTCAACCAAATCGAGTTTCGACAGATTTGACGGGTAAGAGAGTCTTCGATCCTAAAAATTCTCCCAATAAACTTATTAAGGATGAGTGCATTCTTTTACTCCACAAATATGAAGTGATAAGCGGAGTTCGTGGATATTATTTCGGACATGATAAAGAAGAATTCTATGAGCATGAGAAACAAGATTGGAGCGGTAAAAATTATCACTGCTATCATCTTGGGTGCAAGAAATGAACTCCTCTATGTCCAAAGACCAGGTGAGTACTTTCATTATATGGATGGGAATTATTTGAAGAATACTAGACTTCTACAAGAGAACGATGGTGTATATTCTTTCTACTCCTACTCCAACCGCACCAAGAAGTTAATCTAGACTCATGAAGATTCTTCCATCAAACCATCTAATCCTACTATTAGCCATTGACATGGAAAAGCTCCAATGATAGAAGAAGAAGATGAAGCAGAAGAAGAAGCTCCGGAAGATTGGAAGGCAAGCATGAAACAAAAATTGGATAATTACCAAGAAGAATTTGGAGTTATGAAGAAAGGCATGAAGATTCTAAAGAAAAGTACTAAATCGATGCTTCGAAAATTACTATCTTTGTTTAGAAAACAAAATTATCAATTCACTCCTAGTCCCCCTAATTCTCCTTCATAATAGACTAGTTTACTCTTTTCTTTTCTTTTCTTTCTCAAATTTTTAGACTAGTTTTTTGTTTAGTTTTAAATTTTTATAAAATGTCTCACAATGAGGACATTGTGTTCTTTAAGTGTGGGGGGGCATTTGTAAAAATCCAAAAAATCCAAAACAATTAAATAAATTAAAATGTTGAAGAATTTGAAAATTTGTGAGTGTTAGGTATTACAAGTTTGATGTTAGTGCAAATTTCAAACAAAATTTTTTTTTCGAGTTTGAGTGCACATTGAGGGTGTGAGTGTTTATAGCACAACATTTAGCATTTGGCAAGAATGAGTGATGAGTAACATTGGAAGGAAACATTCCAAGCATGTTTTGATATATATTTCAATGCAACATGAATTGTATAAGTTATATAGTTTTAGTTTAATGCTATAGATAAGTTTTATACATACACTATTCTTGAATATGTCTTATAAGTATTGAGTATGTTTAAAGTGATGGGAAACTATAGCCATAATACTTTGAAGTGATTAAAAAGGATGACGGTATTAAGAGAAAATCAAAAGAAAGAGAGGATAACCAATGAGTTATGCAAAAGGTGAGAAATGGTATAGAGTAGAAACTACAACCATTCAATGAGTGAAAAAAGAAAAAGTAGCATAGAATGAAAAATGAGTGCAAAGTACAAATCTGTACTTCAAAAACATATGCTTAAAAGAAAAAATAAGAGAAAGTGGTATGGAGCATAAAATGCAACCACTAAAAAAAGGGGAGAGTGTATGGAGCATAAAAAGCAACCAATAAGAGTGTTTTAGCATCCTAGGTTACCTAAAAATGCCTTGAGATCAATATTTTCAAAGTGTGCTTCTTTTATCCTTTATACTTTATACTATGCTTAAGAGAAGGAAATATTCGAGCAAGCATGTAACGTTTATATGAAGATGCGATTCGGTTGACTCTCCATTAAGAAGAAAGGTATGCAACTAGACTATATAAATTGCACATTACTAATTTGTGGGAAATTTCAAACTTTTACTCGAATCTTATGCAATGTGGGAATGTGGTACTCATTACAATAGTCTTTCGCCAAATGAGGTACGAACTTGCATTACTAATTTATACACTTCTATTGAATTTTCCTTAAGGACAAGGCAAAAGTTAAGTGTGGGGTGTAATAAGTGTATAATTACACTAATTATAATGATATTTTCAATCATAAAACGATATGATTTAGAATCATTTTATACTTCATATCTAAGATTTCATGTGGTATGTAGTTGTTTTTTATGCAAATGCAGAAACTAGGTGATTCTTGGAAGAGAAATGATCAAAAGTGGAATTCTATGTAAAAAGAGTGAAAAAGGTGCAAAAAGATGCATGGAACACAAGGATTTGGCTTAGGATTGAAGTTGTCGAAGATCGGTAAAGTTGCAAGAAGAATTTTGAAGAAAAACATAATTCACGGCTGTGAGCGGATGATACAGAGCGGTGGGCCGAGGGAGTGCGGGGATGAGAGGCACGGTCCATCGGGCCATTTAGAAAAAGGTGCACTAGGTCGGGGACCTGGAAAAAAGGTTTAGAAAGAGAGGGCGAAAATGTTTTTCAGATCGGGTCGAACCTGAATCCGCCGTCTCTTAGTGTGGAGTTGCCTCTTGTATTATCTCTTTCCAAGAATTAGAGTCCAGTGAGGTTTAACATCTGGTGGATGACCTATCAAGACATAGAGATTCGGGTTCGAGATAAGTTGCTTATTTCTTATGTGATCACATTATATTACATCTAAAGAAAATCGTATTTTCTTAATTGTGCATATTCGCACTTAAGTCGTTTTGAGGTTGAAATGCATGATTTAACGTGCATGCGGAAAGCAATAAATCAATACATCAAGCATTAAGTAAATGCGGAAAAATAAATTAATAAATTACAAAACTCGGGGGATGCAACCGCCCGCCTAATCTATTAATTACATTTACCCGTAAAATATTTGCAATACCCGAAGGAAAATAAATCCTAAGCATACATCTAACCTGCATCCACATATCACATATGTTTGATTTGATTTTATTGAGGCCTGTGTGGCCTAATTAAAACATTGATGTTTTAAAATAGTTAAAATAAAAATGGTTCATTTTTGTCGATTTTATTAGTGAAAATGACCGCATGGCAAAGTAGTGAGGACTCTTATCCTGGAATACCTTTTGTTCACTTCATGGGTGTTTCCTAACACAATATTTAGAAACATAAATCTAGGCTGAACATGCATAACGTAGCCATTGTTTGGGTTAACAATGGTAACGATGTCATCCATATCGTTACCAACTTCCCTGTGAAAGGCGATATCGATATGAATGGCCTGAAGCACTTCCGTTGCTACTCCAAACCTTAATAAACATGTTAATACATTTATAAATCATGTATAAATGCTATATAATTACAATTTAGAGGTTTCTTACCCCCAATTATGTGTTCCCAAAGTTAGAAGGGTCTCAACGGGTCGTTCTAGGCTTAAACGATTCGAAACGGAGCAAAACAGAGCGAAATTGATTTTTTCCAAAAGTAACATTGATACCGATGTTGGAAAAATTTTGGCAATGTCGGTACAATTATTAGTTATATCTGTATCGACATTACATCTCCAAACATGCAGAAAACACAAAAAATAGCAGAAACCGCAACAGAAAATTTGAAACTTCAAACGATCATAACTTTCACTATACTTAACCGATTTGAATGATCTTTATCATTCCAGAAATCTCAGGATGTGTAGAATAAGTCTATGTAAACAAAATATTAAAAATATTTGGAATCATACTATAAATTATGGAAAATAGATTGGTGCGTGAAAACGGAAATTACAAAAAACAAAACAAAACTTCAAAAAGAAAAGCATATAAACGTAAGCACAAACTCTAGGAACTCAGAGGCTTACCCCATAGTCATGAGTCCACATTCTTCAAGGTCCATAAAGTCTTCCGGGAAGCTCTCCTTGTTTCTTTGATCCGGTTTGCGGTTTTTGATAAAAATGAAGAGTAGAGGTCTACTCTTTGAAGGAAGGTAGAACTTCCAAGTTATGATTTGTAAAAAAAAAGAGGAAGAGAGGAGGTAGCAGTCCTTCTTCCTCTGAGTTTTTTGAAATTTAAAAACACTAAAACCAATCCTTTTGAAATTTTAGTAAAAATCTTTTATTTTTGTTTTCTTTTCTTTCTAAAAAACCTCAGTCCCTTCTCCTGGAACTTCTGCTGCATTTTTTCTTTTTTTCTTTTCAAAATGTGTGCTCCTTCTCTTTCATAGAGAGCTCCATTCAATTCAAAGTCAAAACGACTATCCTTAGGCTTTTTTGGCATTTTATTCCCACTAATCCATTAATGCCCCATCCATCATCATGGAGGGACCTTCCAGCCACCTCAACAATGTGAAACTGACTAGTTTTCAATTATTGAAGATTTATTCAATAATTTCTGGAATTATGAAATCATTTCTGATGAACTTGTTATTGCGACATCGGTACTGATGTCACTACAATTTATTAACATCGGTACCGATGTCATGATATCGATACCGATGTTAAACATCAGTACCCATGTTATGGCATTGGTACTGATATAAGTTACATCGATACTCGTGATTTTCGGTCTGACTTTGGTTCAAATAGGACTTGGTTACTGATGAGTTATCCAAAAAAAATATCTAAGGTTTGTAAGAAACAAGGAATGCTTCTCCAGAAGACCTTCGAGACCTTGTCAAAGTGGAAGACTAGCAAAGGAAAATATATTACAGCTTCATCATCGAACTCGCGAGTGGGGATTAAAAATCCCATGCTTACAGGCTGCCCCTCTTAGGATCACTACTGATATGAGATCAGTATGGTCCCACAATTGACAAAGTAGCGGGGTTTAGAAATGATACCTGACCAGGTCGCGGTTGGTAATCTTTGGGGATGATGGCTGGAAGCTTTCATCTCGATGCAACGTCTTTCCGGAATTAGTCTCTTGATGCCTCTTATGGATTACCCGTTTGGCAATGATTGCCCCTAGAGGTTGACCTTCGACTAGTTGAACCATTAAAACCATTGGGGCTTTCATCTCGGTGCGGTGTCTTTCAAGGATTAGTCTCTTGATGCCCCTTACGGATTACCTGTTTAGCAATGATTACCCCTGGAGGTTGACCTTCGGCTAGTTGAACCATTAGGGAAAGAACATTGATCGTGTATCTCTGTTCTTTTAGTTGAGGACACATGTCTGCGGGCTGTGGCAAGTTTTCTGAATACGTGGACCGTAGGAAGTCTGTTGAGTGTAAAAGCGCTAGGATAAGATGTGAACTGTAAAAATCTCATTGACTATAAAAAGTAAAAAATGATGTGAAACTAGAAAGTTCACTGATTGTAGAAAGTGTAAAGATTACAAACTATGGAAAGTTCATTGATTGTAAAAAGTCAAAGAGTTGCGAACTGTAGAAAGTTAGCTGTCTGTAAAAAGTCAGAAGGAAAGAGGACTGTAGAAAGTCTGTTGACTGTAAAAATTCTAAATGAGATTTAGACTGTAGAAGATCCATTGATTGTAAAAAGTCTAAAAAAGGAATGTTGACTGTAGAAAGACCGTTGACTATAAACAGTCAGAGAATTACGAACTGTAGAAAGTTCGTTGGCTATAGAAAGCCGTAAGGAAAGAGGATTGTAGAAAGTCCGTTGATTGTAAAAAAAGTTTAAAAAAGGAATGCGGACTGTAGCGAGTCTGTTGACTGTAAAAAGTCTAAAAATGAATATGGACTGTAAAAAGTCCGTTGACTGTAGAAAGTCAGAATTTTAAACTGTAAAAAGTTCATTTATTGTAAAAAGTTTGAAAAAGATTTAAACTGTAGAATGTCTGTTGACTGTAAGAATTCTAAAAAAAGAATGTTAACTATAGAAAATTCGTTGACTGTAAAAAGTTAGAGAAGGAATGTGGAGTGTAGAAAGTCCAGTGACTGTAAAATGTCTGAAAAGGAATGTGGACTGTAAAAAGTTGGATGATTGTAAAAAAGTCTAAAAAGGAATGCGGATTGTAGAAAGTCCTGTGATTGTAAATAGTTTGAAAAGGATTTGGATTGTAAAAAGTCCGTTGATTGTAAAAAATAAAAATCTGAAAAGAGATATGGATTGTAGAAAATCCCAGAGGGTACGTGAACTGTAGAAAATCTACGGTGGATGCCCCTTGTGAGTTGACCGCTGGTTAACTGTGACCTTCGGAATTACTGGGGAAAGGATGAAAGTCGTGTGCTCCATGCCTTTAATGATACATCAACTGTGGTAAGTCTTCATCGAAATCTGCTATAGGATGGTTGACCATTGCGATCTGAATTGTATGCCCCTTGTGGGTTATCCTCTGGGTTGACTGTAACCTGAAAACTGGATGAAAGCCGTGGGCTCCATGCATTTGTTGATATGTCGACTACTATGTGTCTTCATTGATATCCACTGCGGGATGGTTGACCATTGCAATCTGAATTGTATGCCCTTTATGAGTTGAAGGGGTATCTGCAAGAATGAGGAATTTTATTAGTAGATACTTGTGACATATGTTTTAATCCCTTGATTGAGATTGCTAAGAGCAAAAATTTTTGCCCCTTCAATTAAGAATTAAAACATGAGGGTTTTTAGAAATTTTTCTTCAAGCCCATGATAAACGTGGAAATTTGAGTTTGAGATTTTCAAGGATGTCCCGATGGCTGCTCCGTTATTTGGGAGGCTTCTGTGATGTTGTAATGTTGAAGGAGGCCTAAGTAGGCTTGAATTTGATGAAAGTTGAAATGACTTGAGTTGGGCCATTGTCTTGTTTCTAGGTTCCTCATGTGGAGGTGGAGTGTTTTTCTCGTCAGAATAGCATTGCCTCGATTTGACATTACCTTCACCTGTAAGTGACATGATACGTATACATGTATGAATGACTTTATGCATGAATAACATTTATCATATGATGTATGTTCATTTGTTGTAGGTGCCGTGGGCTCTGTTCAATGAAGAGCCTTTTCTTGTGCTAGTGTGTGGTTTCCCCTAGTGTTTGTCTTGTTAGGGATTCCATGGATGACTCCCTCAAAGCCACGACCATGGGTTCATTGAATCATATTCAAGTTAAAAGATTGGATCTGATTTGAGGAAAGTCTGGATGAGTAATTGATCCCGCATTGTGTCGACGATGAACGATAAGAAGCCATTTGCCTGAAGTGTTAAAGGTATATAATGCCATGCACGTATTATTTCAAGGAGGAGATGATGAATTTGATATTAGTTCTAACTTCTGCATAGACCGCCCTTGCGGGTTTTCAATCTATCGAACCTTGTCTTAATTTTTTCCTAGGCTGCCCTTTCAGGTTTTCTATCCAGCAGACTCATTTTTCTTTATTTTTTCATTTGGATGTTTACTTACGATATTCTACCATTGGCATGCAAGTAATCAAAATAAACATATGCATAAAGATTCAGCAAAAATGACAATTCATTGATGAACTTAACAGGGGTATAAATCTTTCAAATGATTTGACTCCTGCCATAAATTAGCCATTTCAGGTTTTCTAACCAATGTAGTTCTCTCGATGTCGTAAGTTTTACCTGAGCCACCCTTTTCAGGTTTTCAACTCAGCGGACTATTCTTTTGTGTTTTTAAAATAGGCCCTAATTTTTGCTCAACTAATCGAGTGTTAATTGACAGACTAATTACAAATTTATTATTTAATATACCACTTTTCATCGATTTATTTCTTTCACCTATGTGTGATAGCATTGTGTAAGACTTGGTTGATTTGGTAGATCGACTGTCATCCATGTCCACGACTTCTGTTGTTATCTTGTTCAGCATTTCTGATCGATTATTCGGAGCTCATGCCGGTTTGCTAGGTTACGGTGTATGTGATGATGAGCCTTGAT
Source organism: Euphorbia schlechtendalii (assembly GCA_949673415.1). Taxonomy (NCBI): domain Eukaryota; kingdom Viridiplantae; phylum Streptophyta; class Magnoliopsida; order Malpighiales; family Euphorbiaceae; genus Euphorbia; species Euphorbia schlechtendalii. The sequence continues at coordinate 24,028 of CATIWQ010209817.1, forward strand.
CATCAACGTTTCCTTTGATGGTGTGATGATTGCCCTACAAATAGTAGCGAGTCGTGTGAAGGAATTGTTGGCGTGTTCAATGGTCTGACTCCATTTTATCTTTAGCATTGACTCTTTCTTGATTATCCCATGAATGATGGTGATCTGTGTGATGGAGTTGTTGACGTGTTCAAAGATTCGACTCCTTCTTTGTGGCATTGCACTGGTTGTTTGATCTTGTGAATGGGTTTGATGGAATTGTCGATGTGTTCAATGGTCTGACTCCTTCTTTGTGGTATTGCGCCATTTGTTTGGTCTTAACTTGCTTGGTCGACATTTTAGCTTTATTCTAGCTCTGATCCTTTTGATCTTTGTATGAGTCAGTGGACGTTTTGTGCTTGGAGATCTTTCCATTGATCTTTCATCTTTGTATGATGAAGCAATTGCTATTGATAAGTGTATAATTACACTTATTATCACATCAATTTTATACATTAAACAATACAGTTTTAGTCATTTTTACATTTCATATAAAAGATTTCACGTGGTATGTAGTTGTTTTTTATGCAAATGTAGATACTAGGTAAATCTTGGGAGTAAAATGTTCTAAAGGGGAATTCTATGAAAAAAGAGTGAAAAAGGTGCAAAAAGATGCGTGGAACTTAAAGATTTGGCTTAGGATCGAAGCTATCGAAGATCGGTGAAGTTACAAGGA
>CATIWQ010209892.1:0-21618 GCA_949673415.1 Euphorbia schlechtendalii
TTTCAAGTAAGTTCTTATTATGTAAATAAATTGGTTTGAAACCCTATCAATGGTTCTTGAGAAGATCCTATTCGAATTCGAGAAAATTTTAACCGGTAATTCCGCCGACGCGGTTATGTTTTCGATGACAATTCCCTACAGTAGGAACTTACAAATGGCTAAGATGGAGAGAGAGCACTGGCCAATGGAAGGAGTTTTGGTCGGCCCCTAAAATTCCATGTGAACTTTATGCACATTGCGGTGCTTATGGTAAGTGCACTCCTGGCAATCCTGATGTATTTGAATGTTCTTGTTTACCTGGTTATGAACCCAAATCGCTGAGGGATTGGCAGCTAAGAGATGGATCGGGAGGATGTGCTAGAATGCGAATGGAATCTTCCTCATTACACAACAATGGAGAGGGCTTTGTGAAAGTTGAAAATATCAAATTTCCAGACACTTCTGAAGAAGCATTGTTGCTTGCCAATATCAGCCACGAAGAATGTGAACGGAGATGCTTTAGGGATTGCTCCTGCACTGCATATGCAAGCGTAGATAATAACGAATCAGGGAATGAATGTGTGGCATGGTATGGAGAATTAATAGACACGGTGGTTCATATGGAAGCTAGAGGACAATTTGATTTGTACGTTCGTGTTGATGCAATTGAACTAGGTATTTTTTATTTTCTGTGTGTGTTTTCAAAATCAAAGATCATAAATAGAATAAAAGGCACTGCCAAATGTCTAGTTCATGGCAATGCTAAATTCTCTACTTGTTCAAGCTTCACCCGTAGCAAATTACCTTCCCTTTGAGTACACTTGATACACATTATTTTCCATTGATGCAGCTGAAAATACTAGACAGAGATATGCTTTTTCGAGGAAGGGATGGAAAATTCTTGTTCTTGCTATCACTTCAGCATGGCTTACTATTACGTTATTTGCCTATTTACGGATTAGGAGGAAAAAAGATGGTAATAAAAACCCATGAAATTTTGCTTTTCCATTTGGCTAATGTAAAGAAGACTAACCATTGAATTGTTCTAGGACAGCGAAAAACAGGCGACGGGATAAAAGACTACTTAATTTTGCACCTGGTTCAATCTACTACAAAAACACATTAGTAGCAAGTGAGCTTGAGCAGGGCAGTCAACCCCAAGATATATTATTTTTTGACCTTAGCATCATTGTGGCAGCAATAAATAATTTTGCTCCGACAAATAAAATTGGCCGAGGAGGTTTTGGTACAGTTTACAAGGTAGTTTGCTCATATAAATTGAATGTTGATGTACCTTATTACATGTACTTGCTCAATTGTTGTCATTGTAATTCAGGGTCATCTACCTGATGGTAAAGAAGTTGCTGTAAAACAATTGTCCACTTATTCAGTGCAAGGGATAGAAGAACTCAAAAATGAAGTCATGCTTATTGCAAAGCTTCAGCACAGGAATCTCGTGAAGCTTTTGGGGTACTGCTGCATTGAGGGTGGAGAAAAAATGTTGATATACGAATATCTTCGAACAAATCCTTGGATTCATTTATTTTCGGTAAGCATATTTTATATATCTAACTATAACTGCTAAGAGTAACAGTGACAAATAAATTGCTGTAGATAAAAAAAAATCATTGTTGGACTGGAAGAAACGATTTGATATTATAATAGGAACTGCCCGGGGGATTTTATATCTTCACCAAGATTCAAGGTTGACAATCATTCATTGAGATCTAAAATGCAGTAACATCTTACTAGATGCAAACATGAAACCAAAAGTTGCAGATTTTGGCATGGCTAGAATATTCAGGACAGATCAAACTCAAGAGAAGACAAATAGAGTTGTAGGAACATTGTAAGTATGATCGATAAATCACTTGGTCAGTCCAGATATCTGCAAATAATTTAATTACAAGTTTAAATCTGAAAAATATTCTTTTTCAGTGGCTATATGTCTCCGGAATATGGATTATTTGGAAAGTTTTCAGCAAAATCAGATGGGTTTAGTTTTGGGGTTATAGTGTTGGAGATCGTTAGTACCAAGAAGAACACTAAATTTCATGAAGAGAAAGGATCCATGAGCTTGATAGAACATGTAAGTTATAGAAACTCATAGACACCAATATATAAATCTACAATGCATAACAACAATTTTAGTCTCCATATGATAATGCTGTAAAACATAAAGGTGTGGGAGCTATGGAGACAAAATAGGGAAAGGGAGATCATTGATTCATCATTGCAAGAATCATATCCTAAGGATGAAGCGTTGAGATGCATTCAAATTGGGCCTTTGTGTGTACAAGAAAATGCAGAGGACAGACCAACAATGGTACAACACAAGCAGTCACTAGTGCAGAAGGGGGCCTTTGGCCTCGGTTGAAACAGGCTAATTTGCCTCGGTTATCAGCCGAGGCCAAAGCCCCCGAGAGAAAGCTATTTGAGCCTTTGCCTCGGTTAGGAACAACCGAGGCAAAAGGCGCTTATTGCCTCGATTGCTAGAAAACCGAGGAAAATTCACGCGCTTAGGATTACATTTTTGCGCAAGAGCATTGCCTCGGTTTTCCGTATAACCGAGGCAAATATTAGTGTTTTTTTATTTTAAATTTTTTATAATTCCAAAACAACTAAAGTAATTTTCTATTATATATATTAGAATATATATAAATTATTATTGGTTTATTATTATCATGTAACTAACACATACTAATTACCTAACAACACATCAAATAACATAAACCACATCAAACCATCAACAACAAAAAGATTATATTAAGATTGGCAATGTAAATTCAAAATCTAGTTCAAGTGAATCCATATAACATCAACATAGCACCAATTCCGGTTCATATTAGCTACTACTTTACTGTCTATATAAGGATCAACTTAAAGCTATTATAGATATCCTATCTACGTAGTGTTAAAGACATATATATATTCTGTCTACAACCTATAGCAGATTTGTCTACAGCTTGAAGTATTGTTCTTTTTTCACTATCTAATCTACTAATTCCAATTGAACCTATCTCAAATATTTTACCTGCAACATCAATATCACAATATATCAGATTCTCCTATTTTGCATGTTCTTACTAATAAAATAAGTACGATAATTGCATGTGATAGATTGCTTACGCGGCCAAAATATTAAGCGCCTCATTTATCTCCTCATGACTAAAAGAAAATTACCTTGTTATGAACAACCAATTAATACATAATTACAGTCCAAATGAACAACCAAAATTACCTTGTTATAATTCTGCATAACCACTGAACTCAGTTAGCATTTTATCAAACATAATATGATATCATTCCTAAAGTTTGATGGTTCTACACAATGAAGGACAATAGAGCTTAATATATGAACACTTTGTGTAATTAATATTAGAAATTGTGCAAAGTGAGCAAGATGAATAACAGTTTTCAATTAGTAGGTTTGAGGTTGATTAAGCATATTTTAGGTGTCCCTTTCTTAGTAAAGTTCTACTGCATATACTAAAAATCAAACTTGAAATGTGGCTTAAGCAAAAAACATGTGGGGATAAAAAAAACAAAAATGAGATGGCATACATCAGAAAATGAAAAGTTCATTTTGGAGAACATCAGAAGAAGTCAACAAATTATGAGCATTGGCCAATAACTGGTTAAGCTGTAAGTATCCTTAAAGCTAAGGTCAAATTTCAGATCAATATAGATAGAAGATCAGTCCCTAAGTATAACAACAACACATCACATTTCCCTTAAATCATGTGTTTCGTGTAATGTTTACCATAAAAAAGTATATTTTATGATTGAAACTGATGCAAAATCACACCTTTTGCAAATTTGAAGTACTAAGAATATTATAAAAAAACTCCAAAAACTGAAAATCATAGGTACCTCCAAACCAATCGGAGGATCCTCGTCGGTAACTGACTCAGATGTGCTTCCAATATTGACGCATGGTTGATCAGCAGGATATGATGAAAAGGGAAGTTTTATTTGCATTCGCTCTAATGTCTGTGTACAAGAGATTAATATACATTAATTTCATGATTAGTAACAAATTTCGCTCAAAGGCACATTTTTTAAAAAATTCAAGATTATTTCACAAAATACCTTTAAAAACTCTTTTCGTACTGTTGCTGCAAAGATTGGATCATCGTAATTTGATTGCGTACTTCTCTCGACAGATCCAAACAATGATTTGACATCGAAAAAGGATCCAACGCCTCGTACACGACCAGGGTGCTCCTATTTACCCAATGCACGAGCAAGGGCATTATCAATCCTATGTGGTTGGAATTCACCTTCCTCCTGCTTCTCATACCATTCCCTCTACAATTTGATTTAAGCACTTAAAGCTACAACTATAAACTTAGATTGTTAATGTCATATTTATAATTTCATTTACCATTTTATCGACAATATCTTGCGTGGCCTTGTTGGTTGCCACTCTTTCTCCTTTATAATTCTTCTTTGTTCGAGCCAAATGCCAACAAATTGAACGCAAAGCAAATTTTTTATCAATGTTTTCCCCTGTACTTGAGCATTGTTGCAAGATGTTGTCAAAAATATTTTGTTCTTAATATAACACAAAAAAATTAAATTAAAAATGCGAGTCCAAAATGTGACAAAGAACAAATAAAGAAGAATGTTCGGATACAAGAAATTATTGTGTTGTACAATGTAATAGTTCAAATAGTTAAACTAAAAGTATCATTAGCATCAATACTAAATTTCAAAACTTTTGGATATAGTCAAAGGAAGAAGCAAAAATAAATATCAATGAAAAAGAATGCAAGTAAATTTGAGTCAAGAAGCATTCTCTTTTAGCTACTGATCAGGGGTCAAAATGAGTCAAGAAGCATAATGAAACAATAAAACTTCAAGAACATCAATCATAATCTAATGCAACATCAAATGTAAGTAAAATCGATCCAAAGAATATGATAGCAACCTCAAACTTAAAATATTATACTGCTTTTGCTTTAAAGACTACTTAGTAAAAAACAAAATCACTAAATCATACATGATTTTGAAAGGCCAAAAGTGGAAAACGAAAGAGGGGCCAAATTATAATAAGGTAACTCGATTTACAGAGATAATCTGACTTAGATAATTATTGTAGAGACTAGAGTAACATAATAGGGGCCAAAGAGAATGACATCTTATCCTGGCTTTTGTTGTTTAACTTTGCCATTTGAATAATAATATCAATAAATTAGCTTCATAGGCTCTAATTTATATGTGCCGTAAGTTGGCAACAAATTTATGTACATATCTAAATCTAGGCTTTGTTTGGATACACCTGTTATGAGAATTAGGCAATATTAAGCAGCACCAATTAATCCAGGATCAGGCAACATTAAGTTACATCACCAAAATCTGAACTACAAAATTTCAAGCTTATAACTCGTCTTAAACTAATTAATCCAAAAAAGTACATTTGCTATTAGTGTTCACTACAAAAAAATAGCAGAAAAAAATTTAAAACCTGTTAAACTCTTAGTCAATCAATCGAAGACCTCCAACAGTTTATCAAAATTGTAAAGGTCTGACAAATGGAAATCCATCCCAACACATGATTTAATTTGAGTAAGAATAGCTTTGTTTTGACAATTCATTTATTCATTCGTTTGTAAAAAAACAAAGTAATTAATATATTTAAATATACCTGATAATTAATGCTGATAAGTTTGAAACAAATATTGGGTTTGAGTGATCTATACTATATTAATACATTTCAATTTAATGCAACACAAGAACTCAAATTTAATAAACAAAATAATATAGTTTGAAAGGGTAATTAACAGTGCATTTCATCCTTGGAATTGGAGAATTATATTAGTTAAGAATTACTAGTGAAGGCAAACCTTGATCCTTGTAATTCAAATTACATCAATAAAACTAATCAATGGTATAACCAGAATCAAACCAACAAGTCATCATAGCACACTTGAATATAAAAAACCAAACCTTTTGATTTGTAATGAAAACCTTAACTACTTGTTCAATACAGTGTACTTGATTAAATTTTATTCTAATATAAATGATAATAAAATTTCTAAAAGAGCAATATAATTGCATTTAGGTGCACTTGAGAACCAGTTATTTAGAAGTTCAAACGAATTCACATTACAATCTGTCCAAAGTAAAATAGTTTTAGTTTAGTCTAGTTTAGCTTTCGTATTGGCAATTAAGATTCAACCAATACAAGCATTTCATATATTAAATGTGCTGATACTGCTAGAGGTTTTTACTTGTTTTTCTTTTTCTTAATGTGTATATTAAATAAATATTTGCAGTTTCACTTTATAATCCAGTTCAAAGCCAGCTAAATGTAATTCAAATTGCTCAAGCCACTTCATTAACAAAACTAATTAAAAGATAATCACAATCATAGCAACAACATTGACAAATAAAATGGCCAATGACTCAATTTATTTTGATCGAATACTGACTACAAATTTCTCAATACCTGATAATCCTTAATAAGAGGTAGTCAAGCAGGATGTAACTCGATGTTTATAGCTGATAATCTAAATATAAGATTCAAAGAATTCTCCTCTCTACCTAACTCAATGGCAAAACAATGCCATAACAGCATAAACAATTACTAAAACTTTCCTGCCCTTCTCTCCTTACTCACACACTTGTATACTACTATTATCATGCCAGCTCACCTACTAATAATTCTCCTCTCAAATAAGCCACTACAAACATGCATGACTAACATATTACTGAAATAATATTTCATTATACACAAATGGGAACATCAATTTCAATTTAAAGATGAATTACTACATTCAATAGATAAACGGATATCTCTTCAACTTCCTATGTAATTTGATTTGAAAAAGGCCAGTTGTGTAGTTCTATTTAGTTAACAGAAATCCAAAATAGGTTATCAGCCATGTTTATAATCCAAACACACGTTCTAGGTCGCTAAAAATTGATGTTTCTCTCGAATACCACAAATAAGAGTAACATAGAGAAAGAGATGGGTGAAAACTAGGGTTTAGGAGTAGAAACTAACCTGACAATCCTTAATAGATGGTAATAAATTACAGTTTTATTCCCTAAATAGACGAGCAAGCGAATATGAAGCTGCGGCATAGGTGGAGCAGCCATGTCGATATCAGAGTAAAGGAGAAGCAAATTGAAGTGTGGGCGATGAAATTGAAGTGGAGAAGAAAAGGAGAAGCAAATTGCAGTGCCAATTAAATGATGAAATTGAAGTGGAGAAGAAAAGGAGAAGCAAATTGCAGTGCCAATTGAATGATGAAATTGAAGAGCTGCTAGTGCAAATTCGAAGTTGGGAAATAGAGAGTTGCTAGTGCAAAGCAGGGAAAATAACCAAAATATAGGCTTTTGAACCGGGCCCGGTTCAAATAAATTTTCCCTGACAATTTCCTCGGTTATATGAATAATTGAGAAGACTTTGAAAATTTTGATTTGTTTTCCTCAGTTATATGTATGATCGAGGAAATTTGCTTAGTATTTGACGGGCTTTAGCCCCCTTGGCCTCGTTTATATTAATAACTGAGGTCATGAAGCCCATTTTATCTCGGTTATTCTAATAACCGAGGGAATGTTGGCGAGGCCATAGGCCCTTTCTCCACTTGTGCTAGGGGAGCCTAAGCATTTGATTTTGAATGGGGAAAAGGCCAAAGGAATCAAGATTTTCAATGATGTATTCAACTTTGCAGCTGGAAAGTTGATTGAGCTACTAGAAGAACCCCTGTTACCTAAAGAGGAGCCAGTCCTTACCTTGGAAAGAAACATGGCTAGGAGTGACCGTTCAAGCGACCTATCTGAACCTGACAAAGAGGAGGAGCTTGAGGATGCAGTACTAGCTATGTTTACAAAGGCTATCGCCAAGCTGATGAAGAAAAAAGGCAATGCTCAAGATCAAGCTCTATCCAATACAATTAGACCCCTAGAAGAAAAGCTAGCTTAATCCATGCTAGAAGAAGTGGTTCCCGACACACCTATCGTGACAACTAAAGACCCTCTGCATGTGGAGGAAGAAAATAATGATGTAATTTTGAATATTTTCGATGTCTTTGACAATTGCGAACACAATGAAATATAATGATTTTGTTTACTTGTTTGATGTTCTACCAGATGGCACCATGCATTTAGGTGATCATACACATAACGTCTTTAACATTCATGACACGTCATTAAATGAAGTTAACTTGGTTACAAACGAGTTACCAAAAATGGTGACAATTTCTAATGATTTGACTCCTGAAGAAAAAAGAGAGATAATAAATGTACTTAGATGTCACGTGGTAGCCTTCTCTTCATCATACAATGATATACCTCAGGTGGATAGAAAAATTGCAGAACATCACATCCCAACTGACCCTCAGATCTGACTAGTCAAGAAAAAGCTCCGTCGTTTAAGATCTGAATGGGTAGAAAAGGTCAAGGTAGAATTAGGAAAGCAGATAGAAGCTAATTTTTTGGAAGTAGTCAAATACCTGACATGGTTCGCCAACATCATCCCAGTTGCGAAGAAGGATGGAAAGCTTAGAGTCTGCATAGATTTTAGGGATAAAGCATCCCCAAAGGATGACTTCCCCTACCCCACATAGATGTTTTGGTCAACAGCGTAGCTAGAGCAGCTATGTACTCCTTTATGGATGGATTTTCAGGTTACAACTAGATCCTAATGGCCATAATGGACAAGGTCAAGATGGATTTATCATGGAATGGGGGTGTACTGTTACAAGGTGATTCCATTCGTATTGAAAAATGCCAGGGTAACATACTAGTGGGCCTTGACAACTCCGCTTTATGACATGATCCATAAGGAGGTCGAAGTGGATGATATGCTTGTCAAATCCCACACCTGAGAAGAACACCTAGCTATGTTGGACAGGTTCCTTATTAAGATCGAGCGTCTGAACCTCAAGAAGTGTATATTCAAGTACATCCAGAAAACTTCTAAGCCACATAGTCAACAAGAAAGGAATTAAAATGGAAGTTGACAAAAGACAAGCCATAAGAGAAATGCCTGCCCCAAAAAAGGAAAAAGAAGTTTGTTTGTTTGTGGGATCCCTACAATATGTCAGCAGATTCATCGCTAGACTCCCATAATCTATGAACCGATATATAAGCTATTAAGAAAGAACCAACCAGTGGTTTGGAATGATCAATGCCAAACTGATTTCGATAGAATTAAGCAATACTTGATCAACCCACCAGTCCTCCATCCACCAATGCCCGGAAAGCCATTAATTCTATAGTTGGCAATCGAGGAGTCATCTATTGGGGCAATGCTTGTACAAGAACACATGGATAGGAGTGAGCATGCAGTCTACTATATAAGCAAGAAATTGCTCGAATATGAGTCACGCTATAATTTGGTGGAGAAAATTTGTACAACGATTGTTTGGCTAACAAGGAAATTACGCCATTAATTTCAATCCTATAGAATCCAAGCAGTCACAAAGATCAATCTGATGTAATACCTATGTCAATCGCAAACATAAACCGGGAAACTCTCACGGTGGTTATTACTATTATCAAAATTCAAAATCGAGTATGTAACCAAGAAAGTAATATAGGGATGGTAAGTCATAGACTTTCTGGCCAATCAACTGTTAGAATCTGATTACGTCAAGGACCTTGAATTCCCAAATTAACAATTCGCACTCATAGAAGAGGCCCAAACAGAATGGAAAATGTTCTTCGATGGTGCGATGAATAGAAGTGGAGCTGGCCTAGGTGCCATTCTTATAACCTTGAAAAATGAACTAATACCACTGTCAAAATGCTTGGAGTTCCCAGTAACAAACAATAACAAAGAATACAAAGCTTGTCTATTTGGATTAGAGGCACTAAGAAAAGTTCGAGCAAGAGAAGTTTCAGTAGTTAGGGACTCTGCTAGTCATCAGACAATTCATTGGAAACTGGGAAATCAGAGAAGAATCACTCCAACCTTATGTGGAAGCTGTTTGGAAGGTATCTCAAAAATTCATTAAATGTGTTTTCAAATTCATCCCGAGGGATGAGAATCAAATGGCTAATTCACTCACTACACTAGCATCAATGTGGGAAGGTCCTCAAGTCCAACCAATAAAGTCAGTTATTCTCCAAGAAGCTAAAGAACCATTCTACTATCAGCTATTTGAAACCGAAGATGAACAAGCCATAGGTAGTTGGTTCTTCGACATTGAGAAGTTTTTGCGAATAGGAGAATATCCAAGGTCTCAGAATGAACTTCTTTTTGATGGCTAGCATTACAATTCAGATTAGTCAATGGAGATTTGTTAAAATGCACATCTAAAAAAGAGGCATTATTGGTCATCCAGCGAATGCATGCGAGAAATTATAGACCCCATACAAATGGGTTAGCACTGGCGAAGAAAATTCAACGCCAAGGATATTTTTGGACAACTATGGTCTCAAATTGCATCATTGAAATGAGAAAATGCCATGAATGCCAGATCTACGGGGACATTAATCATCTACCCCTATTTGAACTTCATTGATTTTTTACTCCTTGGCCATTCTCATCATGGAGCATCGACATCATTGTCAAAATTCGGCCAAGTTCAACTAATGGATATTGATTTATCATAGTAGCGGTCGACTACTTTTCAAAATGGGTAGAGGCCGAGTCTTACACCAATATCACAACTAAGAAGATAGCCAAGTTCATAGAAACGTATTTCTTTGCTCGCTATGGTATCCCGCATCATATCGTATCGGATAATGGGGTTCAATTCCAAGGAGCTACAGCAAATTTGGTAGAAAAGTATGGGATCAAGCACCATCAATCATCACCCTACAGACCGTAAGCCAACGGGGCAGTAAAAGCAACCAACAAATTGATCAAGAAAATTTTGAGCAAAATGGTAGTCACCTATAGAGATTGGGCTGATAAAATGCCATTCGTAGTCTGGGGATACAGAATCAATGTTAAAACTCCTACTGATGAAACTCCATTCTTGCTAGTATATGGGATGGAAACAGTCCTACCAGTTGAAATGGACGTGAGATCCCTTCGAGTAGCCCTAGAAGCGAAATTAAAGGAATCAGATTGGGTAAGGGCCAGATTCAAGTAATTGAATATGATAGATGAACAATGTCTGAAGGTATTAGAACACCTGCAGATGTATTAACAACGCATGGCTAGAGCATACAATAATTGGGTTAAGTTAAGGAACCAACCTTTAAAGGCAAGAGATTTGGTCTTGAAGCAAATGAGACCCTCGAATGTGGATGTCTGGGGGAAATTTTAACCAAAATGGGAAGGTCCTTACATAGTGAAGAAGATCCTAAGCAAGGGAGCAACCAAGATAGTGGACATAGATGGGAATGAATTCGTCAATCCGATTAACCAAGGAAGGCTTAAGTGCTACCTTGTTTAGGGCCAAAAGAAATAAATCAGAAAAAGCAGTATACAAAAAGGAGAGCAAAATGTAAGAAGTTAGTCCTTTAGTTGGCACTTGGCTAGCTGAGCAATAATTAGGACATTTCTCTACGAAAGAAATAATAAAAGTCCGTTGAGTTAAAAACTAGTAAAGGGTGACTTAGTATATATTTAGGGCTCTGTGAGGTATAGAGGGACCATGAGTTAGAAAACCTATTTTAGGCTAGCTGGTAGCAGGATTCAAATCATTGGAAAATTTGTACTCTCTTTAAAATCATTAATGAAATGTCATTATTATTGCGATATTTATGTCTATGTTATATGGGTGTGTGCATGCGGAATATCACAAGTAAACATAACAAATTCAAATAAAAAAACCTCAATAACTTTCATAATGTTAAAAATGAATCAAACACATAATCTAGAAGATGAATGTCAAAACATATGACAAGGAAATATAAGTGATCTATAGGTGCTAATCATTCCACCGAGCACGCTTCCTTAACGTATGAGGAAGAGGATCGAAACCATCCTCGTATCTCTCCCACTCACGTGACACCGTAAGATGATGGTCATTGTTACGAAGACTCTTGATCTCGCCCAAATAAGCCCATCAGCAGCACACCTAAGTCATGCACATTGGTAGCCACAAAAGGAATCTTCAACCAAGGACTAAGCCAACGAATCTCGGAAGCTAGATAAGGATGCAAAATCTCAACCAAACCTCCTCACTCAATGTATGGTGGTCCATCTTAACGAATCCTCTAAGACCGTAATGTGAAGAAAGATATCGCGCCTTTCCTAAACGAGGGTCGATGGTCAAGCGAAACTTCTCCAATAGCCACACCTGCAAGTATTTCATTCAAATAAGAGGATGAAATTCAGAAAGAGAAAGGTCGAAAGGATATAACTCGAGTAAAGAAAAGTGGTCACCCACTAAGTCTGGGTTCACTATAGTAACATCTATGTGAACCAAGCTCTCTACTAAATCTAAAACCACAGGAGAAAGACCTGTGGAGAGTGGATAGATAACCGATAGTAAGAAGAATGGGGTAACTGCTTGATCCCTACAAATGAACTCCGCCAGGAGAAGTAGGGTCACCATGGAAGGCCATGAAAGATGAGAGCTGGATGTGACCACACACTAGCTAAGGACAGAGTCAACTCGAAAACCTCCAATGTCGAGAAGCACAATAAAAATGCTTGTAAGGCCAAGCATAGTATCAATCTCCATTAAGCCATAAGCCTCGTCTATGTCAATAGTAAAAATGTCAAGATGATCGGTCAGATGAGACTCAAGTTTCCCCACAAGATGGAGATTCCACCGCACAATCTTGGACAACATCTTTGCTTGAGAGAAGAGTAGGAGAGGAAGAGGTTAGAGAAAGAGGAAAGAAATGAAAGTGAAGGGAAGGAGAGAAGAATTCCATTATTTATAGGAAAAAGGCATGGACCCCACGTTTTTTCCTGATCCCTAGTAAAAGCCTTATAACATGATGAAGTAGTCTACAGACATCCCCGAAATCTATTTAATTAATTAAATTTATTATTTTTGTCGTGTTTTAATTTTTGATTGAAGGGTCAAATTTTTTGCTTTTCAAAAACTCAATCAAATAATTAAAACATTATATTGTAAAACTTATTTACTTTCTTTTCTCTAATTTTTCACAAGAAATAAATTCACATTTCATCAAATCTAACTGGGTCACAATTGAAACAGAATCAGACACCCTACCTAACAATTCCAATGATCAAAATCAACCGAAGGTCAACTCTCAAGGGACACTCAATGATCGTAATAGAAGAAAGATACGATTATCGACCACTAAAGTGACGCCGCAAAAAGAAACTGTAAACCCACCCACAAGGGACACCAATCATTATTGATTGAGGATTAACAGTTGCCAACCACATCTGTCAGCTATTATCTCGATCCCTCCACTCATTCCATGTGATCATTCTCGCTATTTAGCCAGCAGCGATCACACGAGGAGCAGTTGTGAGCACAGGATTTTGTACCAGCATGCGCGTTCGATGATTATAGCTTTTCGAGATTTAATGCTTAAATCACACAATTTTCGATTATCCAACAATCTCCAAATGGGAGTTCTCCTCACTAATTTCTTTTAGTGACTTAATTTATTTTTAAGGACTTTAGTAAGAATTAATTAATATTTTTGTTTGATTAATTAAATAAAAATGAATTAAAATTATTGTTAATTAAGTAAATTTAAAAGTTAAAAGGAAAAAAAATGTAAAATATCCAAAAATTGGGGCTAACTAGCCTTGCCAGCAAAAATGCTAGCTAGGCCAGCACTGGCCTTGCCAGCATTTCACTGAGACCAGCAATGGCCTTGCCGGAATTCCGGCGAGGACATCCCACTCACAGAATTTCTTTCCTTTCCCAACTTTTTGGGTAAATCCCCCCTATAAATAGGAGGAATTTTCAGTAGAAAGGGACTGGAGATTTTAAGCAAAAAAAGGATGAAAAAAACTCTCTAGATTTTTTAACATTAATTTTTTTCTTTCATATAAAAATTCTTCTTTTGAATTAAAAATAGGTTTCATTTCTGAATAAATTTTTTTTATCAACTTATTTTAATTAAACAAAAAAAATAAAGATGAACGAGGAACGCTCCCAAGGATCAAGCGGGTACTTCGAAATGGATTCGCGCTGAAAGGGTAAGCCTCTGAGTTCCTATAGTTGTTTTATCTCATGTTTTCTATGCTTTATTTTATTCTACTTGTTGGCCTATGATTAACCATATTTTCTTTTATCATGTAATTTTTATCAATGTAACATTTCTCCTTCTTCTTTTATGTTTCTTTTAATTTTGTAATTTACGAAGATTCCTATTAGAATACCCCCACAAAGGGAATAAAAATTATTCTCAGATAACAGTCCTCACATTCTTGCCATGCGAGCATTTTCACTAATTAAAATGAGTAACCTACGTGTTAATAAAATGAACCATTTGATGACAACTGATGACCCTCCGCATGTGGAGGAAGAAAATAATTATGTAATTTTGAATATTTCCGATGTTTTTGATAATTTTTCCTATGTGGCCCATGCAATGAAATACAATGATTTTGCTTACTTATTTGATGTTCTACCAGATGGCACCACCATGCATTCATGTGATCATACACATAACGTCTTTAATATTCATGACACGTCATTAAATGAAGTTTACTTGGGTACAAACAAGTTACCAAAAATCATGACAATTTCAAATGATTTGACTCCTGATGAAAAAAGAGAGATAATAAATGTACTTAAATGTCACGTGGTAGCCTTCGCTTGGTCATACGATGACATGCCTAGGGTGGATAGACATATCATGGAACATCAGATCCTAACTAACCCTCAGATTATACCAGTTAAGCAGAAACTGCCCCTCTTAAGACCTAAATGTGTAGAAAAGGTTAAGGTAGAATTAGCAAGGCAGATTGAGGCCAAGTTTTTAGAAGTAGTTGAATACCCGACATGGTTGGCCAACATCATCCCACTTGCGAAAAAGGATAGTAAGGTTAGAGTCTACGTAGATTTTAGGGATCTGAATAAAGCCTCCCCAAAGGATGACTTCCCCTACCAACATAGATCTTTTGGTCGACAGCGTAGCTAGAATAGCTTTATACTCCTTTATGGATGGAGTTTTAGGTTACAACCATATCCTAATGGCCATTATGGACCAGGTCAAGATGGATTTCATCATGGAATGTAGTGTATACTATTACAAGGTGATGCCATTCGGATTGAAAAACGCCATGGCAACATACCAGTGGGCCATGATAACTTTGCTTCATGACATGATCCATAAGGAGGTCGAAGTATACGTGGATGACATACTTGTCAAATCCCACACCAGAGAAGAACACTTAGTTGTGTTGGACAGGTTTCTTACCAGGATTGAAAAGTACAATCTACGTCTGAACCCGAAGAAGTGTATAATCGGGGTGACATCTAGAAAACTTCTAGCTAACATAGTCAGCAAGAAAGGAATTGAAATGGACCTCGACAAAAGTCGAGCCATCAGAGAAACGCCTACCCTAAAAAAGCAAAAAGAAGTCCTTTAATTTTTAGGATCCCTACAGTACATCAGCAGATTCATCTCTAGGCTCACCATAATCTGTGAACCTATATTTAAGCTATTAGGAAAGAAACAACCAGTGGTTTGGAACGATCAATGCAAAATTGCTTTCGACAAAATTAAGCAAAACTTGATTAACCCACCAGTCTTCCATTAACCAGTGCCCAAAAAGCCATTAATTCTATACTTAGAAATCCAAGAGTCATTTGTTGGGGCAATGCTTGTAAAGAACACATAGATAGAAGTAAGCATGCAGTCTACTATCTAATCAAGAAATTGCTTGAATATGAGTCATGCTATACTTTGGTTGAGAAAATTTGTACAGTGATGGTTTGGCTAACAAGGAAGCTACGCCATTACTTTCAATCCTGCAAAATCTCAGCAGTCATAAAGACGGATATGATGAAATACCTATGTTAATTGTCAACACTAGCCAGGAAACTCTCACGGTGGTTACTACTATTATCAAAATTTGACATCAAGTATGTAACCAGGCAAGTAATCAAGGGATGAGCAGTTGCAGAATTTCTGGCCAATCGACCGTTAGAATCCGATTCTATAGAGGACCTCGAATTCCTAAACCAACAATTTGAACTCATAGAAGAGGCTCGAATAGAATGGAAAATGTTCTTCGACGGTGGGATGAATAGAAGTGGAGCTGGCCTATGTGTCATTCTGATAACCCCATAAAAAGAAGTCATACCATTATCAAAACGCTTAGAGTTCCTAGTAACAAGCAATGGCACTAAATACGAAGCTTGTGTGTTTGAATTAGAAGCACTCAGGAAAGTTTGGGCAAGAGAAGTTTCAGTAGTTGGGGACTTTTCTTTAGTCATTAGACAATTCACTAGAGACTGGGAAATCAGAGAAGAATCACTCCATCCTTATGTGGAAGCTATTTGGAAGGCATCTCAAAAATTCACCAAATGTGTTTTCAAATACGTCATGAGGAATGAAAATCAAATGGCTGATGCACTCGATACACTAGCCTCAATGTGGGAAGGTTCTCAGGTCCAACTAATAAAGCCAGTTGTTCTTTAGACAGCTAAAGAACCATTCTACTGTCGGCTAGTGGAAAGTGAAGATGAATAAGCCACAGGTAGTTGGTTCTTCAACATCGAGAAGTTTTTGAGAATAGGGGAATATCCAGAGGTAGAAATAGACTCAAAATGAACTTCTTTGCGATGGTTGGCAGTACAATTCAGATTAGTTAATGAAGATTTGTTCAAACGCACATCTGAAGGATTATTACTAAGATATCTCATTGAAAAAGAGGCACTATTGGTCATTCAACGAATGCATGCGAGAGATTGTCAACCCCATATGAATGGGTTGGCACTAGCAAAGAAAATTCAACGCCAAGGATATTTTTATACAAGGATGGTCTCAGATTGCATCACTAAAGTGAGAAATGCCATGAATTCCAGTTCTACGGGGACATTAATCATCTACCTCGTTTGAACTTCATAGCTTATCTACTCATTAGCCATTCTCAACGTAGGGGCATCGACATCATTCGTGAAATTCGCCTAGTTTGACTAATGTACATTGGTTTATCATAGTAGCAGTCGACTACTTTTCAAGAAGGGTAGAGGCTAAGTCTTACACCAATATCACCTCTAAGAAGATGGCAAAGTTCATAGAAATGCATATCTTCGCCTGCTATGGTATCCCGCATCATATCGTATTTGATAATGGGGTTCAATCCAAGGAGGTATAGCAGTTTGGTAGAAATGTATGGAATCAAGCACCATCGATCATCACCCTATAGACCGCAAGCTAACGGGGCAATGGAAGCAGCCAACAAATTGATTAAGAAAATTTTGAGCAAAATGGTAGTCACTGATAATTTTGTTTTCTAAAGAATGAAAGTAATTTTCAGAGCATCGATTTATTACTTTTCTTTCGAATCTTCATGTCTTTCTTCATAACTTGAAGTTCCACATAGCAATTGTCCAATTTAAGTTGCATGCTTTCCTTCCAATCTTCCGGAGTTTCTTCTTCTTCTTCTTCTATTCTTCTACTTCATGCATCGGAACTTTTCCTTTACGATGGCTAACGGTTGGATTTGATGGTCCGATGGAAGAATCTTCTTGAGTCAAGTTGAGTTTCTTGGTGTGATTGGAGTAGGAGTAGAAAGAATAAACACCATCGTGTTCTTGAAGTAGTCTAGTGTTCTTCAAATAATTCCCATCATGTAGCAAAAATACTCACCCAATTGTTGGACATAGGGGAGTTCACCTCTTGCACCCAAGATGATAGCGTTGATAATTTCAGCCGCTCCAATCTTACTTCTCATGCTTGTTGAGTTCTTCTTCATCATATCCCATATGATATCCACAAATTTCGCTTTTTATTTCATCATAGTACAAGAAGGAACAAACAAGTCTTTCTTTTGGACCTTTGTATTCTCTACTCAACAAAATACCAAAGTGGAAAGGTATTTGTGGAGAAGAAGAATGCATTCATCCTTAATAAGTTTGTTAGGAAAATTTTTGGGATCGAAGACTCTCTTACCCGATAATTCTGCCCAAACTCGATTTGGTTGAAAAGAATCTGTCATGCTTGATGAATTAACAATTTCAAAACTGAACCAATCACCCATCATCTCTCTTATGATGGTGTATTGTTATCTTGATTACAAAATTGAATTGCCCTCTTCCTTAAATCTTCAAAGTTAAATGTCACTAGACATTCAAGAATCTAATCTAGATTTTGTGAAAAACACAAATTCACAAATCTTGTAAGACCAAGAGCTGATAGGTAGATCTCCGTCTCTTCACGGAGATTCGAAGTTTCTAAGAAGACTAAATCGAGGAATATCATCCCGGTGATGTCCAACTTATTAAGCTTTTGAAATCTCTTACCCTCTTCTCTTATCCTTAAAGGGAAAGGACAATCAAATTCTTCTTGAATTGATTGGGCGCCTCTTTTATTTTCTTCTCTCTTTACACGAGTCATTTTGGTTTTTGAAGAAAAGGTTTGAAAAGGTTTTGAATGTAGAAGGTAGAAGATGAAGAATTTTAAAATTTTGTAATCTTTTTGAAAGGATGTGGTGGCTAGGGTTTAACTTGGACCTATTTATAGAGGTTTAAGGGGTCTCTAATTGGTCATAATTAATAAAATAGTTGTTTATGCTCAAAACAAGCCATTAGTGGTGGTTATAGAAATCTGTCGTGTGTCTGATCACAATCTGTAATGGCTATATTTTGCCCGTGTCACTTCATTGTGATTGGCTGAGAAGCTTCAATCTTATCCACAATGGATAGACACCTTTTCATGATTGGTTGACTTTTGATAAGTGTCTATTCATTGGTAGTTGATGGCGGTTAATCATTCTTATCTAGTGGTTGGTAGTTAAGAAGATTTGACCAAAAAATGATCCAAGTCGCGATCGCGATATATAAATCGCAATCGTGAATTATTGTTTGACAATTTTCTATTTTTGAAGTGTATCAAGTCAGGACCGCGAATTGTTACCACGACCATGAATTGTGTTTTTCTTTAGGAATTCTTCTTGTAACCTCGCCGACCTTTGAGAGCTTCGATCCTAAGCCAAATCATTAAGTTCCACGCATCTTTTCGTACATTTTCCACTCGTTTTACATAGAATTCCACTTTAGATCATTTTACTCCCAAGATTTACCTAATATCTGCATTTGCATCAAAAACAACTACATACCACGTGAAATCTTTTATATGAAGTATAAAAATGACTAAAACTATAGTGTTTAGTGTGTAAAATTACAATGATAATAAGTGTAATTATACACTTATCAGTCACCTATAGAGATTGGGTTGATAAACTGCCATTCATAGTTTGGGGATATAGAACCAGTGTTAAAACTTCTACTAATCAAACCCCATTCTTATTGGTATATGTGATGGAAGTATTCCTACTAGTTGAATCGAAAGTGAGATCCCTTTGGGTAGCCCTAGAAGCGAAATTAAAGGAAACAGATTAGGAAAGGGCCAGATTCGAGTAACTAAATATGATCGATGAACAATGTTTGAAGGTATTAGACCACTTGAAGATGTATCAACAGCACATGGCTAGAGCATATAATAATCTGGTTATGTTCAGGAACCAACCTTTCAAGGTAGGAGGCTTGGTCTTGAAGCAAATGAGACCATCAAATGTGGTGTTCGAGGGAAATTTCGACCAAACTAGGAAGTTCCTTATGTTGTGAATAAGATCCTAAGTAAGGGAGCATCCAAGATCATGAACATGGATGAGAACGAATTCATCAATAAGATTAACTAAGACAGACTCAAGCGCTACCATGTTTAGGGTTAAAAGAAATAAATCAGAAAAAGCAGTACACAAAAAAGATAGCAAAATGTAAGAAGTTAGTCTATCAGCTGGTGCATGGCTAGCTGAGCAACAATTAGGACCTTTCTTTGCAAAAAAAATAATAAAAGCCCGCTCAGTTGAAACCAGTAAAGGGCGACTCAGGTAAAAATTATGGCTCTTTAAGGTATACAGGGACCATGAGTTAGAAAACATCTTTTAGTTTGGCTGGTGGCAGGATTCGAATCATTGGAAAATTTTTACCCTCTTTAAAATCATTAATGAAATGTCATTATTGTTGTGAGATTTATGTCTATGTTATATGGGTGTGTGCATGCGGAATATCACAAGTAAACATAACAAATTCCAATAAAAAAGTGTTAATAAGTTCTAGAATGTTAAAAACGAATCAAACACATAGTCTAGAAGATGAATGTCAAAGCCTATAACAAGGAAATATAGATAATCTAAGGGGGCCTGTCATTCCATTGAGCACGCTTCCTTGAAGTATGAGGAAGATGAACCAAATCATCCTCGTCTCTCTCCCACTCACTTGGCACCCTAAGATGTTGGTCGGTGTTAGGAATACTCATGATCTCGCCTAACTACCCATGATAGAACTCATCAGTATCAATGGTCTCTAGGGTACTATAATCCAAACCAACAACGGTAGCACGCACCCATTATCCTTGTATAGCTTCTATCGTGTCGAGACCAAACTCATAGAAGCTAGTTGAATACAGAAGTCAAGGAACTCGATGATGATGCCCGTACTGCCTATAGAGGCGAGAAGGAGAATAGGAGTTGACGTCGAATAAACCCATCAGTAGCACACCTGAGTCATGCACATTGGTGGCCACAAAAGGAAACTCCAACTAAGGAATAAGATAGAGAATCTCGAAAGCTTGATAAGGATGCAAAATCTCGATCAAAGCCTCCTCGCTCAATGTATAGTGGTCCTTCCTAATGAGTCCTCTAGGATCGTAATGTGATGGAAGATACCGCACCTTTCCCAAATAAGGGTCGATGGTCAAGTGAAGCTTCTCCAACAACCACGCCTACAAGTATTTTATTCAAATGAGAGGATAAAGTTCACAAAGAAAAAGGTCAAAAGGATATACCTTGAGTAAAGCAAAGGGGTCACCCATTAAGTCTGGGTTCACTATAGCAGCATCCATGTGAACTAAGCTCTTTGCTAAAACTAAATCTACAGGAGAAAGACCTTTGGAGAGTGGGTCGATAACCGACAACAAACGGAATGAGGAAACTGCTCTAACCCCACAAATGAACTCCATCAGGAGAACTAAGGTCACCATGGAAGGCTATGTAAGATGAGAGCTAGACGTGACCACACATCAGCTGAGGACAAAGTCAACTTGAAAACCTCTAACGTTAGGAGGGGTTGATAAAATTTGCTTGCTAGATACTAAATTCCACATCCCTCGCAACTTATTCTTGCCTCCAAATTGGAAAGGGGGAAATGTAAAGGGAAGCCACATGGGGAACACCGGAGTCGCGTTCATTGGGAAAGGAAGACCCGGGATGGCATGATACTCCTCGACCAAGGGGCAAATCTTAAAGTCAACAAAGCTAAAGATGTGAGTAGCCGGATCCTAAAACTTTTGGGCAGCACGAATAAAGGTCATGTTCTCAAGCATAGAAGCAAGGTATTGAAGGCTTTGCAACCCGAACACATTAAACTTTCACCAATCAGACTCCCGAGTGGTGCAAAGAATAACCCTAAATCGCTCGTTATGCATCGACATTAGTAAGAAAAAGCTCAAGAAACTTCCTCAAGATCGGTGTTGCCTATACGCATTAACAATAAACATTAGCATACTACATTCATTCATTAATACATATACATAAAAATTACTAACAAAAAAACA
>CATIWQ010209962.1:0-14223 GCA_949673415.1 Euphorbia schlechtendalii
CTACTACCAACATATTCATGAAATAACCCGAGTATGCCCGTGATTGTAATCCAATATTCAAGGACCCATTAGGTGCATACCACAAGTTACTCAATTCCAAATTAATAGCAAGTTGAAATCAAGTCCAAGGATATTCGAGACTTACCTAGCAAAATGCTCGTGACACATGACCATGTGACTTTTGCTACGTGGATCGGTCCATCCCATGTTCTCAACATGTGCCTATGTTCATAACTCGCTTCTCAAGTAAGCTATCCAAAATACAAGTCTTTTGTCCTAATCATTCCCATGATTAAACCAAACTTGCAACATTTATGATTTAGTAATCAATGGATACTCTAAACTAAATATAGCACAAGATATATATAATAGAAAATATTGACTTTATAATTGTAACACAAAATATAAATTCAATTACATCTTAATAACCCATGTATAGAACTAGGGCACATTTATACAACTTTTTCGATTTATTTTCGCAGTTACTTTCAAAATTCCCACAAAAAAAATTCCACAAAGGCCTTATACCTAGTATAAGATGATTCCCAGAAAAATCCTTAGCATGAAGACCTTATGCGACTCTTACACCAAGTATACATCATCAAAAATCGCATAACCAAGTGATGCAAGTAATAGTAACAATCTCAAGAGCACATTCAAGAACAAGGGCTTATCCAATAATAAAATAAATTTAAGTGCATGAAAAATATTACACTTAAATAACTACAATTTAATTAAATTTCAAGGGCTATCAATATTCTTATACATATGAAAGTTATTTTCTAGCCTTCGATTCAATTTAATATTCAGAGTATGAGATGGAAAGTACAATAATACAACTTCAAAAAATCAATAAAAAAGTCCAATCAATCACAAAAATTGCCAAATATGAGATACATAATACCAAAAGATTATTGCATGAGTTTCCAACAAAAAATCATATCATCACACAAGTTGGGTTAAAGGAGAAGAAATTGAAGGAAAAGAATAGAAGTGGGTTTTTAAAAAAAAAAAAAAGACCGAAGAAAGGAGAACTAGAGTCACATATCCCAACTAGGTTGGCACATGCGACGACTAGTGTCCTAAAACGGCCAAAAATTACATTAATAAAGAGATCTCAAGGTGAGATCAAAGTAACTTGTTATAAGAGTAGCGATCCTGGATCGATAAGAATATCCAAGCTAGACATGCTAACTGATTTTCCTTTACATGAAAATTAAACCAAATGAATAAAAGCTAGAAAGGAAAATGTCTTAACTTGAAAGTTCTCCTTCGAAAATAAACTTGTTACGCCTTTTCCAAAGATACCAATTTGTTGTAAACCAAAGGATAGTTTTGAAGTCTATACTAATCCCATAATCCCATGTTTGAAAAAAGATTACCATTGGGTGAAAAAGTCTACACTTGATCTAGGTAACGTGAAGTCGATATTTAGCCATTTGAAGGTCCGACACCAAGTGTCATAATTGTGCTTGCAAAACATTAAAACATAATCTATGACTTCTAAGTTGGTAGTAAACAGGCAAAGATCATCGTTTACCATTCCGCTCTCGCGTTGAATTAAAAAGACTCCAGTTTGTAGTCGTCCATGGAAGAGAAGCTATCCGATTAATTTGATCTTAGGATGTAATGAGGCTTTCCAAATCTCACCAAAGTTGGCTGCTGATGGGGTTTTAGACTTGGAGTTATAATAGCCTATGGAGAAACTTCTTACTGACTAAGATTTGTCCCATGAAAGTACCCATGTTGTTATATCCAACCAATTGGGAAAAGTAAGAATGGGAGGATGGGTGGAGTGACTGGGCTATGGAAGAGAAACTAAGGAGCTATTCTGTTGAAAAATCATAGGGTGCGATGACTCAATCCATGATTGAAGATGTGTGTAGCACTCCCGAGCAGAGATGTGTAGTCGACGGTGCCAAAAAGGCCTATTAAAAGGGTCTGCACCGAAAAGAAACATGAAAGCCTACTCGACGGTTGACATTTTCAAACTATAAGCATGATACAACTCTAGAAACAGGCTTTGTAAAGCACATGCTCTGTCCAATTGTTATACCAAAAATAGGTGATGCTGCCATTTCCTATTTAAACATGAATGTTGGCTGAAAAAAGTGACCAAAATGGAGCTTTTTTATGGAAACAATGTATTATCGTAGCCCATATAGGTGAAAGCCTTGAGATATCATAATTCACGATGTCAAATTGGGAGTAAACCCATCCTTTGAGTGCAAAAAGTGAACTACAATGAGTCTCGATTATAATTTCATAGTACCCAAAGCCATTTCAATAACAAGTTGTAGTTTATCAGTTTAAAGTCCCGAATAAATAACCCTCCTAATTTAAATGGTAGACTAATAACATCTCAACTAACTTTACTAATACCCCGACTTTCCCAATCACCGCACAACAAGAAATTTCGCATCATGTGGACTAGCTTACCATTAACCAACTCGGGCCTCTTGAAAAGAGACATATAATAAATGAGAAGGGAAGAAAGTACCGATTTGATGAGGACTACATGAACCACATATGAAAGGCACCTCCCTTTCCAATTGGCGATTCACGATTTGAAGTTGACGACTAGTGTATCCCAATTAGAGGTAATTAAATGCTTACCCGAGAGTAAAACTTCCAAGTATTTGATAGGATGAGCTTCTCTGCGAAATCCCAATAAAGTGGCGCACAATTACATCAAACTATCATCAACATTAATTCTAACGAGAGATGCTTTATTGTAGTTGATATTTAACCTAGAGATCAGCTCAAAGCATTTGAGACTGCTAATAAGATTGGGTAAGACACTAATATCCGCCGATAAAAAACAAAGGGCATCATCCGTAAATTGTAAGAGTGATAAATCTGGAAAGCATCTTCTAAATGGAAACCAGGTAAAATTCCTTCTCGGATACTCGCGTCAAAAAGTTGTTTCAGTCCTCCGATTGCGAGGATGAAAATGAATGGGGATAGTGGGTCACCTTGCTTTACCCCCTATGTAGTGTAATAAATTGATATAGGTGTCATTAACAAGAACCAATGTTGTTGAATTACGTCTACAACTTGATGACCAACTTACCCATTTATCATTAAATTGCATTCTTTTGAGGACCTTATCGATAAAATTCCAAGATACGCAATCAAAGGCTTTGTGAAAATCCAATTTAAGAGCTAAGTAAAATCATCTCTGAGATTGAATAGAGTGAATAACCTTCGAGGCTAGAAACGAATATTCGTGGATACTTCTTCCTTTTACAAAATTAAATTGATTCCTCAAAATTAGAGAAGGTAAAACTACTTGCGGCCCAGTTGCTAGAATTTTGGCTACAATTTTATAGATTCCATTGATCAAAGCAATTGGCCTGAAATTTGAGATTGCACATGAATGCGGGACTTTCAAAATCAAGATGGTGAAGGATGACTTGATTGAGTCGGGAAGATATGCAGCAGCGTGGAATCTATTCAACAGCTTTAGAATTTCAGATTTGATGTCACCAAAAATCTTTTATAAAAATAGAAATTGAAAACTGCCAAGCCTAAGAGCTTTATTATCACCGCAATCTTTCAAAGCCAACAAAATCTTTGTTTTGTTAAAAGAGGTTGTAAGCACCTCATTATAGCCAAGGAAACTGAATTGAAAGCAAGGTTCTCAAGCATATAAGGGACTTTAATAGAAAACCTAGAATAGGTCCTTCATGGACAGCTTGATAGATGTTGAAATTTTAGCTGTGTCCGTAACCATGGTACCATCTACCTCCAATTGTGAAATTTTTTATTTATATATAGAGTCGAAGCTGTTCTATGAAAAAAGGTTGTTTTGTTGTCGCCCAAAAGAGTCCACTTTACTCTAGATTATTGGTGTTTGATTTTCTCCAAATTCTACCGACATTGAAATAGGGATGATTTGGTTGAGTGAAGCTGGGTTTCGGTATAGGTTAATAAAGGGCATGGGATAGAGTTAGTGGTGAGAGCAATGATTGAAGCCTCATGAGTCTTAATTTTCTCCTCTAAATGTCTGAAATTCTGAATGTGCTAAGGTGTAATCGGTCTCCTCAATAATCGTAGTTTGAACGTGAGATCTTTTATTTGTTCCCTGAATAAATGTGCTCCACTTTTACATAATAAATGGTAGAAAGTCACAATGGTCCCACCAATAAGATACCTGAAAGGCTTCGGACCCAAGAAAAGTATAGTATGAGATTGAAAGATAATCGGCAAATGGTCGGATAGAGTTGTGTCGATAGTGCTGACGGAAGGGGAAGGCCATGTGTCCAAAATGCCTAGTGATGAAAAGACACTATCGATGTGAGAGTAACACACCCTATTGAACCATTTGTAGTCGCGACCACCCAAGGGGAGATTGCATAGTTCACATTCATTAATGAATTCATGAAAATGGGCCATTGAAGGGGAGAAGCTTCTATTCGACCTCTTCGATGCATTGGGAATCTCGTTGAAATTTCCATAGACAATAAGTTGAGGATGTTGTGAACAATCGATGCTAACTCTACCAATAATGATTTCGTTCAGTTGCATCGATTGGAGTGTAGATTGCCATCATGTAAAAATCCAAAGTAGAATCTGTGAAATGCATTAATAGCCAATGATGAGAAGAGGAAATGATAGTTCCCATTGTTGTGGCTGAGTTCCAAGTAATGAGGATCCCCCTAGATAAACCTTATGATAAAATGTAATGATGCTGAACATTATTGTGACCCCATAGTCAATGAAGAGAGAACTCTGAGATATAAGCTACCTTTGTTTCAAGAAGTACTACAAAATGAGGGTTGAATTTATTAGCTAGGGAATGAATAAAACTAAGCTTGGCTGAGTTTTTCATTCCTCCTCGACAATTCCAAGTTAAAAAGACAGAAATAAATGTTTAGAATAAACCTCAACAAGCGCTACCAGAAGATTAATTTAATCTTGAGCTTAAGATGTCCAAGATTCTTGCCCTTTGCCTTTTGTGATATAAACCCATCTTTTCGCCAATGAAGACTATGTAGAGGTTCTCATTGATTTCATCATTAGGGATTGTTTGATGGTTGCTTAAGATGATGTGGTTCATATTGGCAATATCCGGTTCCGAGGAGCTTGTGTTGGGGTCCGAGCGAGAGGGGTTGCTTTGATGGTTCATGATCACAATGCTACTTGTGAACAAGGGAGTCTGATCTGATTCAATCACATGATCATAATTCAGCTAGTTAATAACTTCAATCGGGGCCTCTAAAGGCACTGAGCTGATAATGCTAGCTTGGGTTAGTTGAAACACCTGTTTGCTATCTTTATTAATAATTTCATGTAATGACAGACTTAGAAATGCTGAGATATTGAAACTATTTCAGCTGTGACTATGTGAAGAGCTTGGATGGGAGGTTGGAGCAATTTGAATCTTAATTAAGGGGAAGTTCATGTGGATATCAAGCTTTCTAAAAGTTATTTTGATAGGCTTTTGTAACGTGGGAGAAGGCGGGCTACTATCTTGAACCTGGGAAACCGAGTTGGGTAGCTGTACTATAGGCAACGACATCCTATTGTCCATGATCGAATTCCACTTTTTTTTAATTAAATTCCATGTTGAAAGAGCTTGGGCATGATGAGTCAGAGGCGTGATAAATTTTACAAGCAACTACTTGCCGAAGACTGATGTGAATCGTGATTAATATCCCGTTGAAGGCCAGATGAATTTTTTGATTTAGAAGTCCGATGGGGATGGAGCGAGGATAGGAGATAACATCGAAATGACTGGGCTTCTCAAAGTTGAAATCAATTTTCACCACTTATCCAAAGTTTAAGCATATTTGATTCAAAAGTTCCGTTATCACAATGGAGGGAGGGATCCCCGAAATATCCGCATACATTAAACAATATGTTGGAATAAATGTAGGGTCGTTTGGGCTTACCATTGAAAAGATGTCTTGCAAGTCAAACCAATCCGAATAGATAAAAGCCATTAGTCCGTCCACAAAGAAATAACCCAGCATAACAGTATTACTCTCAAACGGAGCAATGTATTTTATTGCAAAATTACAACTCAAAATCAATTTGAATAATTCTGGAATGAGATCAAGGTTTTTTTCTTTATTGATCTTATCTCTTATAGGTGCCTTACCGGAATCTCAATGCCTTATTTTGAAATTTTGTAATCGCAACTTTATTATTTTAACACCCCCTCCCCTCGATGGAAATATCAAGGAGTGTTATAGTACTAGTAACTATAACCTCCAGTCCCATTCAATTTTCATTGCTTATATAAACTCTAATCAAATCTTAATATAGAAAAATCCATTCGAGTATTCATAAACTCTAAAAGTGTTGTGAAGAGAACTTTTATCTAGCTTGAACAACTTGTCATTACTGGAAATAACAGAGGGAGCTTTGTCCTTCTGCCATGTGTGTAGCATTTTAATTGAATTATACAACTTAATTTAAATGAAGCATTTTGTTAATGTCATTTAATTAGTTGCAAGTTATATTAGTCATTCTTCTTCTTTCTCAATCTCGTGAGCTATAAAAGCTCTGCAAATTATACCTGCATGTTTTATGCAAATTAATAACAAAATTCATCTTTCTCTTTCTAATTTCTCTTTCTAGTTAGTTACTCTAATTTAGCACATATCATTGATATCAAAGGGGTTACTTCTTGATAGAAATTGCAATATGAAACTTGCTAATGATGGCAGCTAAAAACACTAGAACATAAGATGCCAACAAGGAAATGGGGAAGATTTAAGAAGTGTTGTAAAAGGCTTGATGTCAAAGTAGAGTAAACACATTGAGGAAACAATGGTGGAGGTTTCAGCTAGGCAAATTCATCTTCAAGAATAGTTCTCTACTTTGCAAACATTTTTAGTCGAAGAAATGAGGAAAATAGTTTCAAAAGCTATGTTTGATTCTCAACATTGCAAAGACATGCCTGGGTGCTCTCAAAATCTGAAAAATCACACAAAATATCACTTTTCATCTCGATTCACAAAGATTGAATTTCCATGATTTGATGGAGAAGACATGGAAGGATGGATTTTCCATTGTGAAAGATTTTTGAGATGGTTTCTACTCCTAACACAACTAAGGTCAAATTAGCATTGGCACATCTCTCAAGAATAGCCTTAGAGTGGAATCAACCACTTATGAAGAGCGGAGGTAGAATTAATGAGCCTTATTAAGGAGAATATTTGCTACTTCTCAAGAAGAGATTTGGCAAAAAGATCTACACAAATCCTTTAGCTAAGCTGAAGAGGCTGAATTAGACTAGATCACTAAGTGAATAACTTGCAGCTTCTCATTCTAATGCTTACAAAGTGGAGTTAAGTGAGGAGGACCTGATGAGTATGTTCATTATTAGAATAAGAGTTGAAATCATCTTTCCTTTGTCAATGCATTCACCTAAAACCTTACAGCAAGCTTATACGTTGGCAAGAATCCAAGATGCTTATGTTAGCTCGCAGAGGTTAGGTAAAACTTTTACTCCTAAGCCTTATAATCCTAGCAATACCAAATACTTGTAAAAGAGTGCAATATTTCAAACATCGGTAGTAAAATAGCAAGTTTTAACGGTGGAGGAAAATAGACTTTAACTGTAAGGGAATGCTAGTCTTTTCTAACAAATATAGTATAAAGGCTTACTAAGGCTAAGATGGCTAAGAAAAGGGCCAAGAGTTAGTGTTTTTTGTGTGAGGAAAGGTATTCACTAGGACATCAATGCACAAAAAATATCTACATTTGATAATTGATTATTAAGAGGAAGAGGAGATTGGAAGGGAGATCACTATTGACAATAGTGAAGTTAAGGGAGAAAAGGTGGAGGAGGAAGGGCCATTTATTTCTTTAAATGCTATGGAAGGCTACCAAATGGAAGGAATCCAATCAATGAGATTCTGGTTAATTAAGGCAATAATTGAAAATGTAAACTTGCAAGGTAGAATTTCAAAACATAAAATTAACCTTAAGGATCTCCTAAGCATGCCATGATCGATATAATCTAAGTTGAAACATTCCATAGATGCTTATAGGCCTATAAAACTTAATAAAAGAAACCTAGCATTTAAGTAAAGAGGATTACTAGTTGATGCATGCCTTTCCTTTAAAGCAGTGCTCTCTTAGAGTAATTGGACAGCACTCCGTTAGCACTAGCCTCCAAAATAGGACACCCTCTATGATCAATCCACACGGATCCCCACCAACCAAAACCTCCCATAGAGGAAGAACTTGTTGGTAGAAAGAAATATCTAGACCACTAGAAGACAAACCAAAAATATAACTTAGAAGGCTCTTTCAAAAATATGAATAAGCCTTCAAAAGAATTAGCGAAAATGGAGCAACTCATGGAGTATCTCACAAAAACTCGCGAATAAAGATGTCAAAACTATGAAGGAACCTGTAGCCCACTAGCATGCAATAGCCTAGCTACCATATGCCGGTGGCCCACAAGCACTCCTCTAGTACTCATGAGGTTGCCACGCAGGCCCCTCCCACGAATAACTCTTATTCGCGGGGCCCACTTGCAATTGAAAAAATTACCTTTTGCTCCGCACAATATTTATTCCTCTTTAAAAATTCCTTTAATTAGTATTTGTGATAAGTGTATAATTACACTTATTATGTTGATATTTTCAATCATAAAATAATATAGTTTAGAGTCATTTTATACTTCATATAAAAAATTTCACGTGGTATGTAGTTGTTTTTTTATGCAAATGCATAAACTAGGTGAATCTTGGGAGTGAAATGATAAAAAATGGAATTCTATGTAAAGAGAGTGAAAAAGGTGCAAAAAGATGCATGGAACACAAGGAATTGGCTTAGGATCGAAGCTGTCAAAGATCGGTAAAGTGACAAAGAAGAAACATGAAGAAAAACATATATCACGATTGTGACACCCATTCGTGGTCGCTACTTGTCATTCTTCACAAGCAAAAAGTTACCAACTAATAGTCCCGATTGTGACACATATTTCACTCTCACGACTTGTGTGATTATTGGTCAAATCTTCTCAACTACCAATCGCTGGATAAGAACGATTAATCGCCATCAACCGCCACCAACTGTCAAACGAAAAGACACCTTTTGGAAGAGATCCAATCATGAAAATGTGTCTTTCCATTATAGATGAGGATTAAACCTTCCATCCAATCGTATTGAAGTGATGCAACTCTTCGCCAATGGACATGACTCTTTGTTTGGATAGACGTAACCCTTCGCACTCTATAAATAGGGTTCAAACCCAACCAATTTCATGCATGGTAGATGTGTGGTGAAAGAGCATAATAGATGATATGCGTGATACACATTAGAGAGTGAAAATTGTATAGATTTCTCTAGTTCAAAGTGTTAGTGAGAAAAAAGTGTAAGTGATTCGATTCTTATTTCGATCACTAGATTTCTCTACAAATTCAAGCGATTGTTGAGTGAGTGTAATTGCAAAGCACTTATCAATAAAATTTTTCATTATTCAACATTCATTTATTCGATATTCACAAAGAATAGCATCCTAGCGGAGGTTCTATATGAGTCGAGACCGAATTCAAAGTAGACGCAGGAATTGTAGGAATTGATGACTCCCATTAAAGAGTGGATATGGTTTGATCAACTTTATCTTTCACTCGCATACCTTACAACTTTACTTTGCTTTCTACTTATACTTTCTATTTCAAAGTTTATGATATGTCTATGTGTCATAACGAGTATTTCGTCTTGCATCATTTATATTAATAAAGTCATATGCTTTCGAGTTAACTTTAAGAGTGATTTTAGGGTTAACAAGATTGTGTATAATCATTGGATCTGTAATTATAACGCTGCTTAGTGAGCCAACATTTTTGGAATTGTAACTTGCTAAATATGGCTATGTGAGAGCGACCCATACTAAGCATAGTAATATTATTATCCAGGTTTATAAGTGTTATTATTTATTTACCCTAGATTTAGAATAGTCATTTCATGTGTTTCTCTGCGATAAATTATTGAATATTTGAATGTCTAGAACCATATTATTGAATAGTCATCTTCTTGATGATTTTGCATGTTTTTCTCTACTATACTTGTTCTTAGGGAATATTTATATAGTTTACATCTTCTCTAATCTATTCATGTATCTGTCTATTCATTAATCTATCATCCAAGCCCTACAAATTGTCTTATTTCATTTGTTCCGTAACTGTAGTTGGTCTTTAGAGCTGAATTTCTTCCCTATGGGATCGATATCTTTTAAAACTACATCGTAATTGTATACAGGTAGTGGTCATCATTTTTCTATTTGTTAAGCGGTACTGACAACACCTATGCATATTTAGAACTTATATCTTATCATTAGAAAAGTGGGGAATAAGGTTTTTGGCACCGTTACCGAAAAAAAGCCTATCGGAATGAGTATAGTCAAAATCTTGCGATCAAGTTTTTAGTGCCGTTACCGGGGAAGGTAATTGCGTTCTAGAGACAAAAAAAATTTGGAGATTATAGTACATTTTCTAGTTTTATATCTATTTGTTTATTTCCTAAACTGTACAAGTTGTCTATCTTAACTTGGATGTGAAAAAGAAAATGAAATAATCATCTTGGAGGTGATACGTCGTATTATTGCATCTGAATTCTCGATAAATAGAAGATTTTCTTCTATTTTGCCTAATCGCATCCGCGACTCCAATTCGCGCTCATGAATCCCTTAACAAAACTTTATGTTTCTTGAATTCTTGAAGTCATGATCGTGATAATTAATCACGATCGCGACTTGTACGAAAACTACAATAGTTTAGCAGTTATTCAACGGTTATTCATCAAACCTCTATAAAACTGATGTGTGAGTGTTCATCAATTTATCACTTCTGCAATCTGAATTTCTTAACCTTTCCTATCTCAATTCAATTCCAAATCTGAAACTACCTCATTTCTTTCAAATTTTCTTTCAAAATGGTTATGGCAAACAAATCCAACCTAGTTCCTCCATCAAATTTGCAAGAATGGTACAAAGCACCATTCCCAATCTATTCATGCGAAGAAGGAGATCATTTTGAGATAATCAAGGATGCTGAATAAAGAAGTTCCTACACCATTCATAGGAATAGTTTCATCAACCTTGGAGTTTATGATAGGGTAATGTATTATTTGAGAATTCTTAAATTTGTCATTTACTCAAATATGTCTGTGGAATAGTGTGGACAACTGTATGGAGATGTTGGTCACACTGGTGTGGAAGAACGATAAGAAAGACTGCTTAGTCTATCATCATCATGGAAAAGAATACAAGTTGACAAAGAAAGCATTGGACAAATATATGGGATTTCCAAAGGATTGCTATAACAAGATACTTCTTGGATGGGATCCTTTACCAACATGGAATCCCCTGACTGGCCAAACAAAGTTCAAACAAGAATCTGCCTATTGCCAGTGGATTCATGATCCTTGTTTGCTCACATTACACTTTCACCTAAGTGGAGCATTGTTTGGTAAGTTAACTTTCGCTCAGTCTTGAAGAATTGTTTGTGATGGAAGCAATTTGGAGTGGCAAACTTGTTGATGTTTCAAGGATGATGATGGAGACACTTATGTCTGCTGCACAAAATCCTGGAATGATAGAATACGGGTGTCGAATGATGGTAAATCTATTGGGATAGATTGGGAGAATGCCCTATTCCACTGAAGTCTTTACTGATGAAGATGAGATTCCAGAATTAACAATGGAAGTTTTCTTCGAGTATGGATTTCTGGTCAGGTGCATTGGAGAAGATAGGGTCACCCATGATTGGAAATCATGGGAGGAGAGAGTGGAAGCTGATAGACATAGAGAAAGGGAAATTGCGAGGGAGGAAGAACGGAAAGCAACTAACCTCTGGGCAAGGTTGAATGAACTTATGGAGGCGTAGATCTCAATTCATAGGAAAATTGATGATATTCATACACTAATGTTTGATGTCGAGAGAGATTTACGGGAGTCTTATTATAAGATTGACGTATTGACAGAATCTCTTTCCTCCAAATAATTATTCGCTTTTCATTTAGATTTAGGATTTTGTACAGTTTTTAGTTTATTGTTTTCTTGCTTGTTCATTTGTTTAATTGTTTGTTTGTTGATAGTAAATATTTATTTATATTTAACATGTTTATTTTTATAAGTTTTTCTAGAACTAAGTCTAAAAATTGCAGAAATAGAGGAATTGAAGAAAGTCGCGACCGCGACTATAGATCATGCCCGTGAAATTATGCAGTAAAACCTTCTATTCCTGTTGTGAAGAAAGTCACGATCATAATAGGCCTTCGCGATCGTGACATTGGAAGAATATAACCGTTACAAATCACTATTAACATGCGACAGATGGCTGAAATTGCCATTAAGGCTAGTTTGATGGAGAAACGGCTATATTGACTATTTAGACCAATGAGAGACCTATTAGAACTCTATATAAAGGTCTAGATTGAATCCATAACCACCACAACCTTCTACAAAACTTATAAAAGTTCTGATTCTTTCATCTCTATTCTTCTACATTCAAATAACCTTTTTCAACCTTTACTTCAAAAACCAATATGCCTCGTGTTAAGGCAGCCACCAATAGAAGAGAATTCCTGAACTATCAACAAGAGTACGGTTGTCTTTTTCCCATTCCTTCACGTGAGGAAGGGAAAAGATTCCATGTTTTGAACAAGTTGGAGATCAACGGTATTATTTTTCTTGATTTGGTTTTCTTGGAGACTTTAGGCCTCCATGAGTAAATGGGAATGTATCTTGCCGATCTTGGTTTAAGCACATTTGTGGGAATGCGATTTCCAAAAAATTGTGATTGGATTTTGGAATGTCTAGTGACATTCGATTTTGAGGATAAGAAGAAGAGGGCAATTCAATTTCGTAACTAAGGTAGACACTATACCATCACAAGGGAGATGATGAGTACTTGGTCCGAGTTTGAAATTGAAAATTCATCGAGCATGACAGATTCTTTTCTAGCAATTCGAGTTTGGGCGGATTTAATGGGTAAGTCAGTTTTCGATCCCAAAAATTCTCCAAATAAACTTATTAAGGATGAGTGTATTCTTCTACTCCACAAATACCTTGCCACTTCGGTATTTTATCGAGTAGAGAATACCAAAGTCCAAAAGAGAGATTGTTTGTTCTTTCTTGAACAATGAATAAGCAAAAAGCAGAGTTCGTCGATATAATTTGGATCATGATGAAGAAGAATTCAACGAGTATGAGGAACAAGATTGGGGTGACCAAAATTATCACCGCTATTATATTGGTTGCACGAAACAAACTCCCCTATGTTCAACAATAGGTGAGTATTTTTTATATATGGATGAGAGTTACTTGAAGAATAGCAGACTTCTTCAAGAGAACGATGGTGTTTATTCTTTCTACTCCTACTCCAACTGCACCAAGAAACTAATCTCGACCCATGAAGATTCTTTCAATGACCCATCTGATTTAACTGCTAGACGTCATACTGGAAAAGCTTCGATGATTGAAGAAGAAGATGAAGATGATGAAGAGGAAGCTCCAAAAGATTGGAAGGCGAGTATGCGACAAAAATTGGACAATTGCCAAGCGAAACTTGGGGTAATGAAAAAAGATATGAAGATTCTAAAGAAGAGTAATAAATCAATGCTTCGAAAATTACTATCTTTCTTTAGAAAACAAAATTGTCAATTTACTCTTAGTCTCCCAGATTCTCCTTCTCAATAAAAACTAGTTTACTCTTTTCTTTACTTTTCTTTTTCATATTTTTAGACTAGTTATTTGTTTTTAGATTTCATTTTTCTTCCATAATGAGGACATCGTGTTCTTTAGTATGGGGGGAGGGCATTTGTAAAAAGAGCATTTGTAAAAAATCCCAAAAATCCAAAAAAATTAAATAAATTAAACAACTTGAAGAATATGAAACTTTTTCTTGATTTTATGTTATTTATACATTACCATACCTATACTATACTAACATATATTCCAAGGTTATTATGAGTGTTATGTATTTCAAGTTTGATGTTAGTGCATATTTTGAACAAAATTTTTGTTTCGAATATGAGCGCATGTTGATAGTGTGAGCACTTTTGGCACAACATTTAGCATTTGGCAAGGATGAGTTGTAAGTAACATTCAAAAGAAACATTCCAAGTAAGTTTTGATATATATTTCAATGCAACATGAATTAGTATAAGTTGTATAGTTTTAGTTTAATGTTACCGATAAGTTAGTAGTGGAGTAATATCTAGTAGTGTTCTTACTATGAGTTTTATATGCTATTC
>CATIWQ010210057.1:0-40560 GCA_949673415.1 Euphorbia schlechtendalii
AAGCTGTCAAAGATCGGTGAAGTTACAAGGAGAATTTTGAAGAAAAATGCAATTCACGATCACGATAATCATTCACGGTCACGACTTGTTCTTCTTCAAAATAGAAATCTGCCAATCAAAGATTCACGGTTGCGACTTGGATGATTTTTTGGTTTAATCTTCTTAACTACGAACCTCTAGATAAGGACTATCAACCGCCATCAATCACTATCAACTACCAACGAATAAACACCTATCAGAAATTAACGAATCATGAAAAGGTGCCTATCCATTGTGGATTAGATTGAAGCTTCTCAACCAATCACAATGATGTGATGCAATCATTCACTAATGGAAACGACTCTTAGTATGGATAGACGCAACCCTTCAAACTCTATAAATAGGGCTCTAAACCTTACAATTTCGTGGAGACAAGCAGAGGGAAAACATTAAAGTGCATGAGAGAGATATAATGTGTGTATAGATAGAGAATTCGCTACATTCATATGTATTAGCGAGAAAATGTTTAAGTGATTCGACTCCTTGTTTCGATTACTAGATTTCTCTATATTCTCAAGCGATTGTTGTATAAGTGTACTTGCATATCACTTATCAATAAAAGTTTTCGTTCTTCAATATTCTTTTGTTCGATATTCGCAAAGAATAGCATCCTAGCGGAGGTTCTGTACAAGTCGAGACCGAATTCAAAGTAGACGCAAGAATTCCGGGCATTGACGACTCCCATTAAAGAGTGGATACAGTTTGATAAACTTTAGCTTTTACTTGCATACCTTACAACTTTATTTTGTTTTCTACTTATACTTTCTATTAGAAGTTTATGATATGTCTATGTGTCATAATGCGTAATTCGTGCTAAGTCTTTTATGTTAATCAAGTTATATGCGTTGGCTTTAATTTTAAGAGTAGTTTTAGGGTTAACAATATCGTGTATAATCACTAGATCTGTGATTATAACGCTATTTAGTGAGCCAACATTTTTGGAGTGGTAACTTGCTAAATATGACTATGTGAGGGTGACCCGTACTAAGCATAGTATTATTGTTGTCCAGGTTTTTATAAGTGTCATAATTTGTTTATCCTCGATTTAGAAAAGTCGTTTTATGTGTTTCTCTGCTGTGAATTATAGAATATTTTGGCATCTAGAACTGAGTTTATTGAAGTTATCTAGTGCATAAAACATTCTTGATTATTTTGCATATTTTACTCTACTATACTTGTTCTTAGGGAATATTTATATGCTTTTCATCTTCTCTAATATGTTCATGCATTTGTCCATTCATTAGTCTACCATTTAAAACCCTTAACTTATTTTATTTTCTTTTGTTCCGTAACTCTACTTGATCCTCAGAACCAAATTCCTTCCCTGTGGGATCGATATCTTTTAAAACTACATCGCAACTATATACTTGCAGTTATCATCATTTTTCTATTTGATAAGCGAAACTGACAACACCTGTTCATATTTAGAACTTTTATATTATCAGTAAAAAAGTGGCGAACAAGTTTTTAGCACCGTTACCGGGGAAGGCAAGTGCTTTTTGAAGATCAAATACTAGAAGAGTACGGTACATTTTCAAACTATATCTATTTGTTTCTTTCCTGAACTATATAATTTGTCTATCCTAACTTGGATGTGAAAAAGAATATGAATTAATCATCTTGGAGGTGATAAGTCATATTATTACATCTGAATTCTCAAAAAATAGAAGATTTTCTTCTATTTTGCCTATTCGTGTTCGCGAATCCATATCGCGCTCGTGAATTCGTAGACAAAACTTTCGATTTCTCAATTCTTGTAAGTCACGATCGTGAAAAGCAGTCACAATCGTGACTTGTGCGAAAACTGCAGCAGTTTAGTAGTTATTCAATGGTTATTCTTCCAATTTCTATAAATTGATGTGCAAATGAACATCACCTTTCACTTCTTTCAAATTCCTTCAATTCAATATGGTTCTAACAAGGAAATCCAATCTGGTTCCTCCCTCAAACCTTCAAGAATGGTATGAGGCACCATTTCCAATCTACTCTCATGATGAAGGAGATCGTTATGAGATGATCAAGAATTCTGAATTTAAAGGTTCCTACACTATTAATAGGAATAGTTTCATTAGTCTTGGGGTATATGAAAGAGTAATGCACTATCTTGGAGTTATTAACTTTGTCATTTATTCGAACATGTGCCTGGGAAATAGTGTTGAGAACTATATGGCGATGTTAGTAACACTGGAATGGAAGAACAACAAAAAGAACTGCCTGGTTTATCGTCATCAAAGAAAGGAGTACAAGTTTACAAGGAATGGGCTTAACAAGTATATGGGATTTCTAATGGACTGCTACAACAAGATGCCTCCTGGATGGAATCCTCCACCAACATGGAACCACCTGACCGGCCAAACTGAGTTCAAATAATTATCTTCTTATAGCCAGTGTATTCATGATCCTTGTTTGCTCGCCTTGCACTTTTACTTAAGTGGTGCATTGTTTGGTAAGTCAACTTTCGATATTGTCTTTCCTGAAGAATTATTTGTAATGGAAGCGATTTAGAATGGTACGCCTGTTGATGTTTTGGGTATAATGATGGAGACACTCATGTCTGCTGCCCAATATCCTGAAGTAACAAAATATGGGTGTCGTATGATGGCGAATCCGTTGGGACAAATTGGACAAATGCCTTATTCAACTAAGGTCTTTACTGATGAAGATGAGATTCCAAAACTGACCATGGACTTATTCTTCAAGTATGGATTTCTGGAAAAGCGCATAGGAGTAGATAGGATCACTCATGATTGGAAATCATGGGAGGAGAGAGTCGATGGCGATAGAAGAAGAGAAAGAGAAAAGGCAAGGGAAGAAGAGCGTAAAGCAACCAACCTCCGGGGAAAGTTGAACGAACTTATGGAAGCGCAAATTTTGATTCATAAGAAAATCGATGAAATTCATACGATGATGTTTAACATTGAGCGAGATTTACGAGAATCTTATTATAAGATTGACCAGTTGACCGAATCGATCCCCTCTAAATGATTATCTACTTTCCATTTAAGTTCAGGATTTGTACAGTTTATTTTTTGTTTTTTGTTTGTTTATGTGTGATTAGTTTCATTTTTCATTAAGTCTCTCACAATGAGGACATTGTGTTCCCTATTGTGGGGGGACACTTGTATAAAATCCTAAAAATCCAAAAAAAATTAAATAAAATTAAAAAAATTGAAGAATGAAAAATTTTCTTGATTTTGTGTTGTTTATACTTTATCCATACCTATACTATACTAACATATGTTCCAAGGTTATTGTGAGTGTTAGGTATTACAAGTTCGATGTTGGTGCATATTTCGAACTAAATTTTTGTTTCGAGTAAGAGCGCACGTTAGTGTTAGCACTTTAGTGGATTGGCACTACATTTAGCATTTGGCAAGGATGAGTGGTGAGTAACATTCAATAGCAACATTCCAAGTAAGTTTTGATATAATTTCAATGCAACATAAATTAGTATAAGTTATATAGTTTTAGTTTAATGCTACCGAAAAGTTTTGAGTGGAGTAATATCTAGTAGTGTTCATACTATGAGTATTATATGTTATTCTCGAATACGTCCTATAAGTATTATGTGTGTCTAAAGTGTAGGAAAACTATAGCCATAATACTTTGAAAGTGATCAATAAAGGATGAGGGTATTAAAAGAAAAATCAAAAGAAAGAGAGGATAACCAATGAGTTATGCAGAAGGTGAGGAATGGTACGGAGCAGAAGCTGCAACCATTCATTGAGTGAAAAAAAAATAAAAGAAAGCATAGCATGAAAAATGGGT
The DNA here is from genome assembly GCA_949673415.1 of Euphorbia schlechtendalii. Lineage (NCBI taxonomy): Eukaryota > Viridiplantae > Streptophyta > Magnoliopsida > Malpighiales > Euphorbiaceae > Euphorbia > Euphorbia schlechtendalii. The sequence goes on from CATIWQ010210057.1 coordinate 3,808, forward strand.
GCAAAGTACAAAGTACTTCAAAAACATATGCTTAAAAGAAAAAAATGAGAGAAAGTGGTATGGAGCATAATATACAATCATTAAAAAGGGGAGAGTGGTACGAAGTATAAAATGCAACCACTAAGAATGTTTAGCATCCTAGGTTACCTAAAAATGCCTTGAAATCAATCTTTTCAAAGTGTGCTCCCTTTGTCCTTTATACTTTATACTATACTTAAGAGAAGGAAATATTCGAGCGAGCATAACACAATTTGGTTGGCCCTCCATTAAGAGCAAAGGTATGCAACTGAACTATATAAATTGCACATTACTAATTTGTGGGAAATTTCATATATTTTACTTAAACCTTATAAAACGTGGGAATGTGGTACTCACTACAATAGTCTTTCAGCAAATGAGGTACGAACTTGAATTACTATTTTATACACTTTTGTTATGTTTACCTTGAGGACAAGGCAAAAGTGGGGGTGTGATAAGTGTATAATTACACTTAATATTTTGATATTTTTACTCATAAAATGATGTGGTTTAGAGTCATTTTATACTTCATATAAATGATTTCACGTGGTATGTAGTTGTTTTTTATGCAAGTGCAGAAACTAGGTGAATCTTGGGAGTGAAACGATTAAAGATGGAATTCTATCTAGGTGAATCTTGAGAGTGAAATGATTAAAGATGGAATTCTATGCAAAAAGAGTGAAAAAGGTGCAAAAAGATGCGTGGAATGCAAGGAATTGGCTTAGGATCAAAGTTGTCAAAGATCGGTAAAGTTGCAAAGAAGAATCATGAAGAAAAGCATAAGTCACTACCATGTCACGATCGTGATTCCTACTCGAGATTGGCTAAGTCACGCTCGCAACTATCTATCATGATCACAATCGTGACTTATTATCCTGCACAAATAGTCAGTTACCAACTTACATTCACGACAGGGACATGTATGTCACACTCACGAATCATAACGGATTTGATCAACTCTTCTCAACTTCCAACCGTTGGATAAGAATGATCAACCACTATCAACTTTCAGATGAAAAGACAACTTTTGGAGACAATGCATCCATAAAAAGGTGCCTTTACATTGAAGATAAGGATGCAATCTTGCATCCAATCACATGAAGATGATGCAACCCTTCACTAATGGACATGACTATTCATTTGGATAAACTCAACCTTTCACACTCTATAAATAGAGGTTCAAATCACCAATTTCATGCATGGTAGAGTGCAGATATAGAGAGAAAATGATATAATATATAGAGAGTGGAAGTTATATAGATTTAGCTAGTTCAAAGTGTTAGAGAGAAAAATGTATAAGTGATTCGATTCTTGTTTCGATCACTAGATTTCTCCACAAATTTGAGCAATTGTTGTATGAGTGTAATTGTAAAGAACTTATCAATAAAATTTTTTGTTCTTCAAAATTCATTTGTTCAATATTCACAAGGAATAGCATCCTAGCAAAGGTTTTGTATGAGTCAAGACTGAATTCAAAGTAGACGCAGGAATTGTGGGAATTGACTACTCCCATTAAAGAGTGGATATGGTTTGATCAACTTTAGCTTTCACTTGCATACCTGACAACTTTACTTTATTTTCTACTTATACTTTCTATTAGAAGTTTATGATATGTCTATGTGTCATAACGAGTATTTCATCTTGCGTCACTTATATTAATGAAGTTATATGCTTTCAAGTTGACTTTAAGAGTAGTTTTAGGGTTAACAAGATTGTGTATAATCACTGGATCTGTGATTATAACGCTGTTTAGTGCGCCAACATTTTTGGAGTGGTAACTTGCTAAATATGGCTATGTGAGAGCAACCCGTACTAAGCATAGTATTATTGTTATCAAGGTTTTATAAGTGTCATAATTCGTTTACCCTAGATTTAGAAAAGTCATTTTATGTGTTGCTCTGCGGTGAATTAAAGAATATTTGGGCGTCTAGAATCGAGTTTGTTGAAGTTATCTAGTGCATAAAACATTCTTGATTACTTTCCATATTTTACTCCACTGTACTTGTTCTTAGGGAATATCTATATGTTTCTCATCTTCTCTAATTTGTTCATGCATCTGTCCATTCATCAATCTACCATTTAAAACCCTTAACTTATTTTATTTTCTTTTGTTCCGTAACTCTAGTTTATCCTTAGAACCGAATTCCTTCCCTATAGGTCGATATCTTTTAAAACTACATCGCAACTATATACTTGCAGTTATCATCATTTTTCTATTTGATAAGCAGTACTGACAACACCTGTTCATATTTAGAACTTTTATATTATCAGTAGAAAAGTGGCGAATAGTAATTCGCTAGATCTTTATTAGCACGAGCCTCTAAACTAAGATAGCCTATATGATTGATCCACATGGATCTTTACCGACGAAAACTTCTTAGAGGTAGATACCGTTGGTGGACAGCACCTGCTAGACCGCTCAAAGACCAACCTGAAAATATAAACTGAGAAGGAGCTCTTCGAATAGGAAGACCCTTCTAAGGAAATTCTTTGTTGTTTGGAGAAACTCGTGAAGGATCTCGCACAACGAACGAAGAAAAATATGTCGAACTCAGAGAGAAAAGCTGAGCTGAAATATTTTTTATGTTGTGTGAAATAAAGAGAACTAGAGGCCTATATATAGGGAAAAGGGGGAGTGTTAGACTCCCCCTAAAACTCAATGTGGGATGGGAATATTCCCATCACACAAGCGGATTAGCCGCGCCGGTCACTTGGACCTGTGGACTAACCAGCGACCTCATTCGACAAGGCAAGCCTTAGCGGGCTTACCTTATGCCACAAGCTTGGACTTGCGGGCCTCCCCACAAGCTTAAGCTTATGGGCTTGCGTGTAGCTCGAGCGCTGCGTGCAAGCTTTCCCTGTGCACTAGCGGTACGCGAGCTTGACAGCTTGAGGCCCCATTCGGAACATCCCGTGTTCATTTTGCGGCTCACTCGCAACGGGGAAAATTCCCTTGCTCCACTCCGTGTATTTTTCCCTATTTTTCTATTTATTTCCTTTAATTATTAATTCAGATCAACCAATTAATAATTCTTCTATTGAATTCAACAAACAAATATTTTTGACATAGACCCAGTTTATAGGTTCTTTACTTAGTTCGGTGAAGACCCAAAGTGTGTGACCTCATAGGATCCCAAAGTATTGAGCCCTAGAGGTTAACCTAAACTTGGCTTCATTCGGGAACCTTTAGGCTCAGTGTTCCTGACCGATATGGAACCTAATAGATCTAGACAATCAAATGGGTTTTCTAGCAAAGGTGTATGATCCCACAATACTTGGAATTTCACGTGCTTGTAACTTGATCTGGTTCTACAGTAGTAACCAATACAATACACCCTTCTGTTAGGTTAAGTACCATCCAGTTTATTGAGCTCGGCTTAAGTGTCAGCTCATGAAATAGCTGTAGCTATCATGGAATTAGACTTGTTCACGAAGAACACCACTCAGCCATTATGTATCAAGATTGATTAGAAACTCATTTTATCAATCTTATACTCTAACAAGAGGTTTATGAGTGTGTCACAGCCATCTTGTACTGCTACTGCAATAAGACATGACACCAACACATGGATATAGTGATTTCTGAGTGTCTGTCTTATAGCGGTCTCCAATGTATTACCTGAATACATTCATGTGTTCACTCAAGGTACCACCTTTAGCTCGTGAGATTGGTTTCTTGGATCTAATCCAAGGAGTAAGCCTCCACATGCTAGTCTGTCAGTTCCATTGATGACCAATCTCAATGAAACTATGACTAGGGATATTTAGACTATTCATAGTAACACGTGCATGCAATTCTCACACCACATAGCTCACAATATATCCTCACACTTTTATGCTATGAATTAGTCATGAACTTTGTCTTATCAATGAGCATATATACTATACTATACATATATGATACCAGCGAGATGCATAAATAAATTGAAAACACTGATAAGCAACAAAGATGCCTCGATTTTTATTAATAATAATCCGAAATCGTTTGTACATTATAACTAATTAAGATATATCACCCTAATTGTCTCTAGGGCATACATCATGTATAACAATATTTTCAATCTAGCTTTATTAAGATCTCAAAAGATTAGTCCTAATACACAATAGCTATCCAGCACCGACTTTCTATACCTTCCTATCTCCTCTGGTGGCATATTGTATTTCTTCTGCATTGCTAGGAGAGGCTTGCTACTCTCTAAAATTTTGGTAAATATGGAGATGTTCGCCACCATGGTGAGTGGCCCTTTGGTGGACATCATACCCATTTTGGGTGGTGCAGATGTCCGGTGTAGGTGGTTTTCCCTTGCGAGGTTTTAGTATCATCATTATTCCCAAGGTGAGACATGATTTAATAGCTTTTATAAATTTCTATTTATCAGAATGTACTTTATCGAAACTGAAATTCTTGCTTAAGCAAGATGAATCAGTCCACGTTCACCGCACCAATGAAAGATTAGTCTTTGAAAGTAGATCCATGTACTAATCTTCTAACTAAGATTGACTCCTCAAGTTACTCATTTGATGGTTGAAAGTTCCTGCAAAATACAAGTTTGTTATGGGGACTAGCCGTGTGACCTACATAGCCTCTCAAATGCTTAAGTTAGATTGAAATAAGAGAGGAGACAGGGAGTTTTGAGAGTAAATAATAACATACCTTTAAATGGTGACTCAAGGGAGCCTTTTATAGGCTTGAGTGAATCCTAAGTCTGTTAGGAGAGAGGGTTATATCCCAAATAGAACTCTTACCTAAATAATAATTATCTCCTTAATAGGATAGAATTTGATCATGTACAAGGAGAATCCTTATTAGGATATATTGCTTTTCTTTTTGGAGAAAGCCTAGGAATAGAATCTATGTTGGATTCTATCCCTTATTTAACATAGACCTTCCTGATGGCTGAACTGACTCGTTTTACCATTTGCCTAGCCTTATCTTCTCGTTAAGATAAAGTTAAACCTAGTCTTCTTGGCATATTGAGGTGGCTATATCCAACTAGATATTAAAGCTATGATGGACACGCACTTAGTGATATTTTATTGAGTTATCATATGATAAATTAACAAAGAATTTGATCCAGTAAATGTGGAGGAATTATAAGAAAAACATGATGAAACAAGAAACACACATTTAAAGGTAATGAAATCCAATTCAAATTTTGAAAAAAGGAATTTTTTTACGAAAGAAAGATGGTATATTTTATAAGAACATAAAAAATTATAAACCTAATCAAATGTGGATAGGTATCAAACCAAGCCCCCATACCTATCAAAGAACCAACTGCTGCAGCAAGCAAATGAACAGCCTGATTCGCAGAACTATTAGCAAACACAATTCTCAAGTTTGCAAAATAAGACAAAAGTTGTTTATAGTAATCTAGAATTGAACCACTAGGAGCAAGAAATAAAGACAAGTTATTCAGCGCATTAACTACTATAAGGGCATCCATCACCATCAAAAGGTTACAAAACCGAAGTTGTTTGGGCCAACTCAAAACTTCCTTGCAACTCATAACTTCTGCAAAGAAAGAATCCCCTGTACCAAGTAAAACAGATTACCGTGAAAGCTAAAACATGCCCAAGATGGTTTCTAGTAACATAACTGTGACCAAAGAATCTTCCTAAAACACTTGCATCGATGTTGACTTTCATCCAACCTTGCTGCAGGTTTCCTCTAGCTAGTGATTTAATTGACACATTGCATCGATGATAAGTTTTGATTGGCTGATTTCCACTTGCTCAAGTAGCCTAACCCATGATGAAACACTCCCAAGGCGTTCTTGAATTTATTTCCAAATCTAATTGTTTCACTTAGCCAAAATTGTCCAAAGTAAGCATGCTACCTTCTCAATCTGATCCTTACCTTGGCTTGTAACTCAACAACACCAATCAGATTATTTAACAATTTTAGTAGGCCAACCCTCTCCAAAAGTTTCGCTCAAACCATGTAAGCGAACTGCATGTAACTAATGCATGGTAGGTTATCTCGGCTCCATCACCACACAACGAACACAACTCATCCACTTGAACATGACAAGATTGACTGCGAATAATAGTTGGCAATGAGTCTATCCCCAAATGCCTTAAGAAGAGTTGTACTCTTGCCAAAATTTGGAGTTGTGCTCCAAATTGGATGAATAAAGTTCGAAAGCAAGGAGCTAACTCAGCTTGACTGAATGGTAGCATAGTAACATGATTTTAATGAGAAACAACCTGACTTTTCCAATCTCTTGAAGTACTCATCTGTTGACGGGTACCATGGTAGAGATATCTTCTTGATATCGGCTTATTCTTCGGTACTAAAAAGAATACTCATAACCTCATCACTCCAACTCGTTCTATCGACATTGAACAACATTTTAACCTTTACATCTTTTAAACAAGGATATGGTGGAGATGTTATAACTAGAAGATTTTTCAGAGAAGTCAACTGTCCTTCCAAATAGAGACTGTTAAACTATCACCTACCCTCATCCCCACACCCGACTTCAAAAACTCTCGAGAAGCCAAGATACTTATCCAATGAATTTGGCATTGGCTTTCAACGGGGCCTTGAAGAAACTACATTTTGGAAAATATCTCATCTTGAAGATGCTACTAACAAGTGAGGCTTTGTGATCAATTTCCAACCTTGCTTAGAGAGCACTACAAGGTTAAACTCATGAAGCAAACGAAAATTAAGGTCTCTCTTCTTTCTATCTTGGAACAGTCTCTCACAACTCATCCAATGCAATGAATCACCACACCAAAATTTTGAAAATATATTTTCAAGATTAGCCACAACATGCAAAGGTATATGAAAAACCTTCATAGCATAAACCAGTAGGGCCTGAATGACAGACTTCAACATCACTTCCTTTCCTCCCAAAGATAATTGCTTCATGTTCTAAACAATCACCTTTTTATGAATATAATAAAAAAATATGCTTCTTGGATCTTCCAATTAAAGAAGAGAGACCCAATAAACACCATAATCCGCAAATTCTTGAGCTACAGTGCACAATATTTTGTCTTTCAATATGAGATACATTAAGATTAAAAATAATTGATGATTTATGATAATTAATATTTTACCCCGTTGGAGCCTCATAAATAGTAAAACAACTATTCAAAGTGCTTTATCCATATTAACCTTAAGGTAAAATATTCTATCATCGATAAACAATAAATGGGAAATGAGGGCGCATTCTGCGCTAATTCACAACCATGAAAAGCTACCAATAACATTAGAGTTTTTTATGAAGGTCGTTAAACCTTCAACACAAATGAGGAAGAGGTAGGTGAAATTGGGTCGCCCTGCCAAAGACCTCTTTGAGGTTAAAACATCTCTTCACCAACAATACCCTAGAATTCCAAATAAAAGCTTGGATTAAAATCATATGGACCCTGGGATTTATCTATGTTCATTTGAACAAAGCCAATTTAACATCCTGAGCTTCAAAAGGATGCATCTACTCATCATGTCACCATGCCATAGATGATGTATTGTAATTCAAGAGAAATTATGCTTAAAGTGATAAACCTATTGCAACAGAGGTTGTTGCAACACTTTTCTAAAAAAAAAAGGGATTGAATTAAGTCTCCTTACATTTAATCATTTCCGCAACACTATTGTCACTTTCCACAAGACAAAGAAAAAGTGTTGCGATACATATTTATTGCAACACTTTAAAATGCACTTGCAACGCGACTTTTTGTGTTGTAAACAAAACCTCTGCCATCACATTTAACGACCGTTACTTTTTTACGCAACACTTTTTTCTCACTCGCAACACTTTTTTAATAAAACTAATATTCAAATTTGCAACACCTTCAAAGGAATTTGCAACATTTTTTCACCAAACTTTATATCTAGCTATAAAATTAAAATTAATTATACAATGAAAATTGAATATGAAACTTAAAAATATTAATATATGTATAAATAACAAAAATACATAAAAAAAATATACAAACTAAAAGTCTATAGACATCTTGAGTGTTTCTAATCAAAATTTGCATCCACCATTTTTTTCCAACATCATCATTAGACTTCTCCTTTTATAACATTTTCCTTATGTAATGTCCAAGAAGTATCCATTGTGAAATTGTGATCAATACTCAACAAAATCAAAAAATTCAAAATGAAGACAAGAAACTTTCTTTTTATATAATAGAAACATATAAATATTGGCAAATAAAACAATAATGAGGTACTAAAGTTTTATTGCCTAATTCTAGCATAACAGCCATAAGCACCACTAGTGGAAAACAGAGGTTTGGCATCAGCTAATAGCGAGGATTTGGCTTAATAAAAATGTAACAGATGTGGATGCATAATTATTATTATTATTTTAGACTAGACAATGAAGTTATGTAAGTATGAAAGTTAATCTTTATTCTCGAAAGTTAATAAATATTTTAATGCGCACATGATGCAAATCAACATTTTCTAGTACATTTTTTTTTGAAAAACCTCCAGAGGGACATTGTGTCCCTCCATTGGAAAAAGATTGGGGTGGGTGAAAATTTCGGGACGCTCATCCCAACTAGGTTGATGCGAGACGCTTACCTACAAAACACTCATCCCTCTTTTCGTTTTAATAATAATAATAATAATAATAATAATAATAATAATAATAATAATAATAATAATAATAAACATTCTCCAAAGGAGAACAAAATTATGTACAAACAAGCAATAAGTTTGGTTGAATGATAATATCACTCAAACCAAATGGAAGCTTACTCCTATTGCACGAAAAGAAAAAGCAACAATGGTAAAAGCTAGCTAAGATAATGTCTTCCTCTCTAAATTGTTCTTCAAAGATCGCTTTATTTCTTCTTCTCCAAAGATTCCAAGTTACGAAGAACCAAATTGAAGTCGCAAATTCCCGGAACAATCCTTTCCGAAAGAGAGATCTCTAAATCAACAAGAAGTTATAGCCCAACTCCGGAATAGTTATCACACTCCTAAATAAACGAAAAAGGTCACACCATACATGATGAGCCTTTAAACAATGAAATAGAGCATGCTCCATGGTTTCAATATCCTCACGGAACGGGCACTTCGAATTATCAACACAACCTCTACAAAATAAAAATTTACGAATCGGTAAATTTTCGTGAAAGACCAACCAACCGAAGAATCTAATTTTGAGCAGCAGCCTTGAGTTCCAAACGAGGCTGAAATTCTTTGTCGGATATGACCAATACGGTTGTTGATAGTAGCAGTGACAAAAGGAGGAAGCCGAGAACATGTTGCGCTTACCGAGAACATAAACAGTGCTATCGTTGGATGCCAAAAAAATGGGCAGCCTTGTAGACCCGACATCGCTAACAGAATTTTGGAATAGTGAAGGACAAGATGACGAGATCCAAGCTACCAACTCTTGACAACGTTGTTGTCCCGAGAGTCTCAATCTTCGCTTCCAAAAAGGTCGAGACTGAATCGTGGCACCAAATAGGAAGTTGCATCCATCACGAATCGAGCAGGACTTCCTATTACAAATGGTGAATAGGATCGAGAATATAGATTGTAAAGAATTATTTGAAGTCCAATTGTCAAACCAAAAGGAGTCCAAATGCCCGTTGCCAACTTGTATTCTTGAATTGGAGCAAAAAAATTCTCAATATTCACTTGCTTTATAACAACATGTAACTATCCCCTTCCACAACAATGACAACAGTTTGTAATCCATGGTTATTAAATCATACCACAAGCGAATCCCCAAGCGACGAACATAATAGACATACCATAAGGAATTATCAGTTGGTTCACGCAACTTCCAAAGCCATTTGATTAATAAACTTGTGCTTACCAATTTAAAATCCCGAATGAATAGACCTCCAAGATGTTTCGGAAGGTTGATCATATTCTAACCCACTTTACACATGCCATTTACGTTTGCATCCCCACGCCATAAGAAATTTCTCATCAAACAATTCAACATATCCAAAACCGAAACTGGCTATTTATAGATTGAAATTAAATAGATAGGGAGAGGAGAAAGCATAATGAGGATGGTTCTTCCCGTGTAGGAAAGGCAGCTCCCCTTCCAAGTTACCAACCAATTTTTAAACTTCGCAATCAAAGGATCCCAAGAAGAGATGAGAGGACAACGTATCCTCAACGATGCACCAAGGTACTTGATCGGAAAGTGTTTAATAAGGCAACGCAATAAATTTGCTGCTGACGATAAAGAGGTTTCGAAAACATGAATTCTGGAAATAGCACTTTTATGATAATTGATTCGGAACCCAGAAATTAATTCGAAACATCTCATAACACGAATGAAAGGCGGGAAGAGTAACTCATCTACCGAGAGAAAACATAAAGAATCATCCATAAATTGGAGGAGCGACAAATCAGGTAAGGAGTCATCTAAACGAAATCCTGGGAGTATCCCTTCATGAATGCTACAATCCATAAGCTATTTCAAACCCTCAATGGCGAGAACAAAAATGAAAGGAGAAAGGGGATCCCCTTGTTTCACCTCCCTATGAATACTAATGGGAGCGCTCAGGTAGCCATTAACAAGGATAGAGGTAGTCGAATTTCACTTGCAGTTTAAAATCCACGAAATCCATTTTCTATCAAATCCCATTTTCTGAAGCAACGAATCAACAAAAACCCATGAGACACTGTCAAATGCCTTGTGAAAGTCTAATTTCAGAATGAAACTCGACCTCCAATGTGAATGGAGATGATGAATAACCTCCGAAGCAACAAAAGAGCACTCATGAATGCTCCTACCCTTCATGAACGCAAATTGGTTTCTCGAAATTAGAGGGGGAATGGCTGATTGGAGGCGCAAGGAGAGCAATTTAACATTTAATTTGTAAAACCCATGAATTAATGAAATTGGCCTAAAGTTGCTCAAGGAGCAAGATCCTGGGACTTTTGGTTTAAGGACTGTGAATGATGACTTTATGGCGTCGGGGAGCTTCGAAGTCGCATGGAAGAGATTGAAAATATTCATTAATTCAGGCTTCAAATCCTCCCAAAACCGTTTATAGAAAAAGAAATTAAAGCCATCGGGTCCCGGTGCTTTATTCTCGCCGCAAGCACACAAACTCATCCATACTTCATTTTTCAAAAATGGGCTGTCAGTGATGCGTTTTGTTCTTCATTAACAACCTTAAACTAAAGTTTCCGCAAGGAGAATGGGATCGCGTACTTTGCCAAGAAAAGGCGAGCATAGAAACTTCGGATTTCCTCTGAAATGGCATTAACATCGGTAATAAGTTCCCCATTAATTTCCAGCTGAGTAATTTGGTTGTTAGGGAAGCGAGCCGATGTCGTACCATGGAAAAATACCATATTATTATACCCTAAGAGTGACCACGAAACCCGGGATTGCTAGAATCCCAATTTTTCCAAAGTATTACATCGCTCCTGAAGAAGAGAGTGGTTATTGACGAGATTTGAGTGCTGCGTCAAATTCAATGGCCGAGGTACGCTTCTGTCCGTTTGCAATAAAATATTGGCTTCCATATCAGAAATTTTCTTTGCAATATCACCAAAATTCGATGCATTCCAAGGTCGAATTACGGAGCTTAGTTTACCCAATTTGAAGGATATATCTTTATTCGAGTGCGTTTGACATATGGACACCCAAGATCTTCGAATATACGGCAGAAATTTGAATTATCCCACCAAAAATTTAGAGAACGGAATGGCTTCGAGCCTCTAACTAGTGAAGGACTTGATCGAAATAAAATCGGAAGATGATCCGAAAGAGCTGTGTCCATCGTAGTAATGCTCATATTCGGTCATAAATCCAAAATTTCAGTTGATGCAACCACCCTATCAATGAGAGAAAATGACAAACTATTATGCCACGTATTGTCGCGGCCATGAAGAGGTAAATAGTGAAGTTCGGCTTCTAAAACAAAGTCTTGAAAGTGAGCCATAGAAGCATAAAACCTGTTATGGTATATGAAATTTATATTAGTCATAAGCACAAGCACTAGCAATAGCAAAATAGTCTACGGAAGTAAACACGGGACCAATATGCACAGTCGGAACAAGAAATAGAAATTTTATGTTGCTATAATACTTTTTCAGAGAAAAATAGAATTCATTGAGTAAGTAAAACTGAATTAGATATATGATGCTTCAGAGCATAATATAAAAGAAATTAGATTTGACGGCATGGCAATTTGAATAATAATTACACGAAAATTACTCCAACTATATATCACGTGAATACAAAAATTGAGCCCGCCAGCTTTAACTTATCCAATAGCAAACCTCAAGAACAACCATTGATAGAAACCTCAAGAAGACACTCCAAATGATCAAATATGATCAAGCTTCAACTTTTATCGTGAAAACATTAGTTTTCAATTTCATCTCAATTGAAAGATTGAAAAATAAAATTGATTCTATACTCCAATCTTTGAAGTTGAATTGTGTATTACATTGACCGAATTGTGTATCTACAAGACAAAACAAGGTTAGAGGGGCTAGCCGTGTGATCAGCGTAACCTTTCCGATGCTTAAATTAGCGACGGAATTAAGAGAGGAGACGGAAAATAATAATAATTAAGAATTAGATCTCATACCTTTGAGGTTGGAAGCCTTTATATAGGCCTCAATGAATCCTAAATATATTAGGTTTATGAATCTTAGTTGAATAAAAATTATATTTGATATTATCTGTAAGATAATCCATGTGTAATTCAATACTTATCTTGAGGAGAAATTTTTGGAATTCTCATCTTGGATAGGATTTATTTCCTAAGTTATCATCAATAAAAATAGGATTATTAATTTTCAACAAATTATACCAGAAATTTGAAAACACTCAGAGCTCGTTTGGTTGGCGGAATGGCTATTCCGTGGAATAGGTAAAAAATTATTGAAAAAATGTGAACTTTTGTCTAGATATTGTCGTCGGGATAGAATAGCTATTCTTAGCTATCATACAACTCATGGAATAGCTATTCCTTCTTGAGAGGGAGGAATATGTTAGACATGATGTATGCCTTAGAGGCAATTAGGCCAATATGTCTTTATTAGCTATAATGTACAAACAGTTTTGAATTATTAATAATAATCAAAGGCATCTTTGTTACTTATCAATGCTTTCTATTTATTGTATCTTGTATGTGACTAATTCATAGTGTAAAAGTGCAAGGACATGGTGGGAGCTATGTGGAGTGAGAAATGCACATACGTGTTACTATTAATAGTCTGAATATCCCTAGTCGTAGTTTCATTGACACTAGACATCAATGGAGCGGGTAGACTAGCATGTGTAGGCTTACTCTTTGGATTAGTTCCAAGCAGACGATCTCACGAGCTGAAGGTGGTACCTTGAGTTAACACATGAATGTATTAGGGTAAAAAATTGAAGACCTTCATAAGAAAAACACTCAAAAATAACTATATCCATGTTTTGGTGTCATGTCTTATTGTAGTAGGAGTACGAGTATCCTCAGACCTGAGATACTAGTTACCTTATGTAGGAGTTGCTATAATTTTGGATCATACTTACTCATACCCTGGCGATCAGGATGATACTAGTGATTAAGGAAGTTGGCAAGCTGTGTAGTCAAGATGGGATCCATCGCTCCTGATATAGTAATATAATGGAGATGTACCTTAGGGCCCCTTGTTGAAGTGAGACACTCATAAACCTTTTATCAGAGTATACGATTGATGGAACGAATTTATTAATCGATCAAGATACAAAACTGCTAAGTGGTGTTCTTCGTGTACAAGTCTAATTCTAGGATAGCTACGGCTATTACATGAGTTGACAACTTAATCTGAGCTCAATAGACTGGATGGTACTTAACTGATGGATGGAGTGTATTATACTGGTTACTACTGCAGAACCGAATCAAGTCACAAGCACGTGACGTTCTAAGTATTAGGAGATCATACGCCTTTGCTAGAAAGCCCATTTGATCGTTTAGAGCTATCAGGTTCCATAACGGTTTGGAATACTAAGCCTAAAGGTTCTCGGATGGGAAGTCAAGTTTAGGTTAACCTCTAGCGGCTCTATACTTTGGGATCCTATGAGGTCACACACTTTGGGTCTTTATCGGACCATGTAAAGAACCTATGGACTAGGTCTATACCGATAATACAAGTAATGAAATCAGTGATAAGAATTATTAATTGGTTTAACCAAATTAATAATTAAAAGGAATTATGAGAAAATAGGGGAAACGTTGCACGAAGCGAGCAAGAGATTTTTCCCTTTACGAGTGGGCCCCAAACTAAACATAGGTTATTCTAAGTGGTGCCTGAGTGTCTACCCCGCGATCCAACAGGCTCGCGGGCCGCTAGCACGTAGGGGCAACCCGCACATCCTAGCAGGCTTTCGGAAGCGCTTGCGCGTAGCTTGGGCTGCTCGTTAGTCCGCAAGCTGCAGCTTGCGGTACAAGGAAAACCCGCTAGGGCTTGCCTTGTGGAAACCCGCGGGTACCTATACCCGCGCGGTTGACCCCGTTAGAAATGGGATGAGATTTATCCCATCCCATGTAAAGTTTTAGGGGGAGTTTATCACTCCCCCTTTTTCCCTATAAATAGGCTTACAAGCCTCTCATTATTCACACACAAAAGACTTTGAGCTTGTTTTCTCTTTGATTTATACTCTCCTTTTCTTTTATTGTGCGATATCCTCCACGAGTTTCTCCAAACAAATAGAAGAGTTCTTTTAGAAGGCTCTAAGTTTAAGTGAGCTTTCGGTTTTGATTTTTGGGTTGATTTACGAGTGGTCTAGCAACTGCTGTCAATCGACGGGTTCTACCTCTCCGAGGTTTTGGTCGATGAAGATCTGTGTGGATCAAGTCATAGAGGCTCTCCTAGTTTGGAAGCTTGTGATGTTAGAATTGCTCAAAGGGAACGCTGCTACCAGAAGAGAGATCATGCACGCATCAACTGGTAATGCTTTAATCTTTAGATGCTAGGTTTCTTTTATATGCTTTATAAACCTAAAAGCATCTATGGAACGCTTTAACTTAGATTATTTCATAGCATGCTTAGGAGATCCTTAAGTTAATTTTATGTTTTTGAATTTCCACCTTGCAACCTGTGTATGTTCAATTACTATCTTGATTAACCAGCTGTGGTATCAGAGTCTATGCATGATTGATAATAATATGTTGAAATGTGATTTTCTATGAATTGATTAAAGTATGCTATGCATGACTCAGATTTCAATTCTTGTTATCGAAAATTATGTGATAACTAGATTAAAGTTTTCCTCAAATTTAGTCTAGGTGATTATCATATAAAATTAGCAATGCTTTACCACATGGGTAAATGCTTTGATTAAGGGTCGTCCCACATTTCACTTAATTAAAGAAAGAAATCTTTAAATCATAATTATTCATGGTATAACGAATCAAATTACCTATGGTAATTTTGGCAAGGAATGGACAAGGCTGCTCATTCACTTTAAGGGGGCCTCTCCCATTTGGAAATTACCATTGATATTATATTCAAGTATACCGAAGGGATTTTTATGACTTAGTCGATTTCCAGTATGGGAATTTATTCCACTTATGGTTTTACAAACATGGTTTAAGTTGTTAAATTAAAACATGTAGACATAGGTGCAAGAACTTAAACATGGACTTTGTTTATTTTGCATGCTATATGGAGTCTTGGCATAATGGAATGATTATGATATACTAGTCAGAGCATGTTCCCTTAGAGTTAATAATTTCTAATAGCCCGGGATTATTATTTCATAATCATATCCATCGTATAAGACCTAGACTACGGTAAGACCAATGACACCAATGAAATCCCTACAACAATATTAAGGCGAAAAAATGTATTCCCGTCATAAGTCGTGATACGAGCCTTACTAACGGATGTAAGAACATGTGCAACATGCATTCTTTTAACATGTGTTTGGTGATGAGACTAGATGGGGTTAGTGCCTTAACCAAAGAGGGTTAGTTATCCATATTGTTAGAGCTAATGCTGAATTGGAGACACATTTGAGGAGCCGTACAATTGGGTACGCACGTCTCGAGAAAAAGACCTCAAATAGATTAGCAATTGCAAGAGATGCAAATGGATGGGTTCCAACCATAGTTATATTGTTATGACTTGACCTGCAATAGTGGGGGTCATAATGAGTAGCATGGATACTTCCTACTAAGGAAAATTTCTTCAACCAAATTTCCCAAATTTGAATAGAATGGGTTATTTAAATGTCGATAAAATAGTAGGAAATTATGTATTTAATCAAAGATCTTATATTAAATGCATGTACATATACTAATATCTAAGAAAATTCTATCTTATATATAGGTTGAACAAGGAATCCAAACATAAACCTTCACCCGATACTTGACACCAAACTAACAGGGATCAATTTTGATGTCTGGTTCAAAGTTCTTAGAGAGGAACTAAAGAAAAGCCACATGGATTATGTCCTGGATAATCTGGAACCAATCAATCTTGATGCTGACGCTTCTATCCAAGAGCTAGCGTATCTTTGGCACTTGAGAAATTCTTTCGTTGATCACTTGTGATGCTCGAGACCATGAGCTTGAAGCTTAAGAAATAGCATGAAGGTATGGATTTAAAATCCATGCTAATTTATCTCAGAGGACTTCATGCAGCATGAGAGTTGAGTGGAATGAAATTTTGAAGTTCCTTTATAACTCTTGGAGAGATGATGGGATCTTAGACACTTAGCGATACATTAAATACTTACAGTATTCAAGAAGATTGGCTCAAATAAGAATCATGACAGATTCCAAGCATGACATACAATTATTTATAGGAACCCTATCTGATAAATATTCACCTTTTGTGAAAGATTATCTTATGTCAAAGAGGAGCAATAAGACATCTGAGTTTATAAAGAAACTTAGAAGTTTTGAGCAAGGTCTGGTGGCAAGAGGAACAAGTGACTTGGTAAGTAAATCTTGCATTAAAGGTAAAGGTTTAAAACCCATCAGTAGGAAAGTAAAAAAATGTGGTTATTAAAAAGGGGTAACCCAAAGGATTATGTTTCCTATGCGGAAGGCCCAGACACTGGAAACATGACTGCAAAGCTCTGATTTCTAAACAAGTGAAGAAGAAGCCAAGTCAGGCATCTACTTTAGGTATGTTCATGATAGAGAGTTTCTCTACAGTTCCCTATGAGTCTACTTGGGTATTAGATACTGGTTGTGGTACTCATATCTGTACTTCTATGCAATGATTTGCGGAATAGTAGGAGGCTTGCAAAGAGGGAAATGGACCTAAGAGTTGGAAATGGAGCAGTGGTTGCTGCAACAGTTGTGGGGACATATAGCCTTCATTTGCCTAGTGGCCTTGTTTTAGTTTTGAACAATTACTATTATATTCCAGCTATCACTAAGAATATTATTTCTGTTGCACTTCTAGCAACGGAAGGATTTGAATTTTTATTCTCTCATAATTAATGTCAAATTTAGTGTGACAATATTCTTAATGTTTGTGGAATATCTTTGAATGGGATATATGTTCTAGATACTAAAACTAAAATTCTAAATTTGAACATTGCTAAGAAATCGAAATTATATAATGAGAAATCCTCTTACTTATGGCATTGTTGTCTAGGCCATATAAATGAGACTCGCTTAATTAAGTTGCACAAATGTGGAGACTTAGGCCTAATGGAATGGGCTTCCTATGGTGTGTGCGAACCTTGTTTAAAAGGGAAGATGACTAAGAAACCTTTCAAATGAAAGGGTCAGCATGCCACTATTACCTTGGAAATAATACATTCTGATGTATGTGGTCCAATGAGTGTTAAGACACATGAGGGTTTCATCTACTTCATAACCTTTATTGATGATTACTCGTGATAAGGTTATATGTACCTTATGAGGTATAAGTCTAAAAGTTTTGATGCTTTTAAAGAATTCAAAACTGAAGTAGAGAAACAGCTTGGGAAAAGTATCAAGACCCTTTGATCTGATCGAGGTGGTGAATACATAAGCCAAGAGTTTTAGGATTATCTAAGGGATAATGGAAATTTATCCCAATGGACACCTCCTTATACACCTAACACAATGGAGTGTCTGAAAGGAGAAATCGAACCCTACTTGATATGGTTCGATCCATGATGAACCAAGCTGAACTCAGCAAATCCTTTTGGGGTTATGCACTTGAAAGCGCAATTTATATACTAAATAGAGTACCCCCTAAATCAGTTGATCAAACTCCATACGAGTTATGGTATGGTAAGAAACCCGCTCTTTCTCACCTGAGAGTTTAGGGATGTCCTGCATATATTAAAAGGATAAGTTCAGATAAGCTGGGTGCTAAGTCTGATAGATGTCTATTTATAGGATACCCTAAGGAGACTATAAGGTATACCTTTTATGATTCCGAGGAAAAGAAAGTCTTTATTTCTAGAAATGCTCAAGTCCTCGAGAATGAACATATACTTGCGAAATCTAGTGGGAGCATTCTAGAGATTGGCACTCAAGTAGATCAAACAGATAGTCAACTGATTATACCTACACCTGTTACACAAGATAGTGTAACCATGGAACATCCTATTATTACACCGATATTGCGTAGGTCAGGTCGGGCTCTAATCGCTCCCGAGCGATACGGGTTTATCATCACTGATGATAAACATCTCTTCCTATGAAAGATGATGAGCTCATGAATTACAAGGAAGTAATGGAAGGCTTAGAATCTAATAAATGGCTTTCAGCTATGAGATAGAAAATGGACTCCATGTATGAAAATCAAAGCTGGAACTTGGTTAATGCTTCAATTGGGATTAAGCCCATAGGTTGCAAGTGGGTTTCCAAGAAGAAAACTGATATGGACGATAACATAGTTACCTATAAAGCAAGGTTGGTTGTAAAAGGGTACAGTAAAAAAGAAGGCATTGACTATGATGAAACCTTTTCACTAGTTGCCATGCTAAAGTCTATCAGGGTACTCCTTGCCATTGCCGCTCATTACGATTATGAGATTTGGTAGATGGATGTGAAGATAGCATTCCTTAACGGGAATCTGGATAGGGATGTGTTTATGACACAACCCAAGGGTTTCGCATCCAAGGATGGCTCTAAGGTATGCAAGTTACAGAAGTCCATTTATGGACTTAAGCAAACATCAAGGAGTTGGAATATTAGGTTCAATGAGACAATTCGAGAAATCGGTTTTGTATCAAATGCTAATGAACCTTGTGTATATAAAAAGACTAGTGGGAGTGTGATCATTTTCCTTGTATTACATGTCGAGGACATATTGTTAATAGGAAATTATCTTCCTTTTCTTCAGATAGTTAAGACATGGCTGTCAAAGAATTTCTCCATGAAAGACCTTGGAGAACCAGCTTTTATACTTTAAAATTTACCAAGATAGACCCAAAAGGTTGCTAGGTCTTTCACAAAGTACATACATAGACATGGTTTTGGCAGGGTTTTACCTTGAGCAGTCAAGAAAGGGTTATCTCCCAATGTCTCACGGGATTAACATTTCTAAATCTGAGTGTCCGAGAACACAAGAAGAGAGATTGCGCATGAATGAAATATCCTATACCTCAGCTATAGGGTCCATCATGTATGCTATGGTATGCACTCAACCTGACATCTCACATGCGTTGAGCGTTACAAGCAGACTTCAATCTGACCTAGGTGAGAAGCATTGGATGCCCATTAAAACTATCATCAAGTACTTACACAGGACTAAGCTTATGTTTTTAGTATATGATGAAGGTGATCTCACTTTAAACGGATACACCAATGTTATTTTTCAGTCTGACAGGGATGATTATAAGTCTCAGTCAAGTTATGTGTTTATGTTTAATGGAGGGGCGGTTGTTTGGAAGAGTTTCAAATAGGATACGATTGCCGATTCAACCATAGAATCTGAGTACATAGCTGCTTCTGAAGCGGCTAATGAAGCTATCTAGCTTAAGGGATTTATTGGTGATTTCGATGTGGTGTCCAACATTGTAAATCTGATAACGGTCTATTACGATAATAATGGGGCTATTGCTTAGGCAAAGGAACTACGGTCTCACAAGAAAAATGGACATGTACTTAGTAAATAAAATCTCATTCAAGAGATAGTAACCAGAAAAGATATAATTTAGAATATGTCCCAACGAATCAGAATCTAACGGATGGGCTAACTAAACCATTGACTCAGGTTAAGCATGACTAGCATGGTAACAAGTATGGTATGAAGCACATGGCCTATTAGCTTTAGTGCAAGTGGGAGATTGTTAGACATGATGTATGCCTTAAAGGCAATTAGGGCGGTATGTCTTTATTAGCTATAATGTACAAACAGTTTTGAATTATTAATAATAATCAAAGGCATCTTTGTTACTTATCAATGCTTTCTATTTATTGTATCTTGCTGGTATCATATATGTTTGATAATGTATATGCGCATTGATGAAACAAAGTTAGTGACTAATTCATAGCGTAAAAGTGCAAGGACATAGTGGGAGCTATGTGGAGTGAGAAATGCACATAAGTGTTACTATGAATATCCCTAGTCATAGTTTCATTGTGACTGGACATCAAGGGAGTGGATAGACTAGCATGTGTAGACTTACTCCTTGGATTAGTTCCAAGCAGCCTATCTCACGAGCTAAAGGTGGTACCTAGAGTTAACACATGAATGTATTCGGGTAATACATTGGAGACAGGCATAAGACAGACAATCAGAAATAACTATATCTATGTGTTGGTGTCATGTCTTATTACAGTAGCAGTATGAGTATCCTCATACCTGAGATACCGGTTACCTTATGTAGGAGTTGCTATACTTTGGGTCATACTTACTCATACCCTAGCGATCAGGATGATACGGGTGATTCCAGGTATAGCAATGATCGCATGTTGGTAAGCTGTGTAGTCAAGATGGGATCCATCGCTCCTGATATAGAAATATAATGGAGATGTACCTTACGGCCCCTTGTTGAAGTGACCACTCATAAACCTCTGATTAGAGTATATGATTGATGGAATGGATTCTCTAATCGATCAAGATACAAAATGGCTGAGTGGCGTTCTTCGTGAATAAGTCTAATTCTAGGATAGTTATGGCTATTACATGAGCTGACACTTAATCCAAGCTTAATAAACTAGATGGTGCTTAACCTGATGGAAGGAGTGTATTGTATTGGTTACTACTGCAAAACCGGATCAAGTCACAGGCACGTGACGTTCCAAGTATCGGGGGATCATACATCTTTGCTAGAAATCCCATTTGATCATCTAGAGCTATAGGTTTCCATAACGGTCTGGAACATTAAGCCTAAAGGTTCACGGATGAGAAGCCAAGTTTAGGTTAACCTCTAGCGACTCTATACTTTGGGATCCTACGAGGTCACACACTTTGGGTCTTTATCGGACCATGTAAAGAACCTATGGACTAGGTCTGTACCAAAAATACAAATCATGAAATCAATGAGAAGAATTATTAATTGGTTTAACCAAATTAATAATTAAAAGGAATTATGAGAAAATAGGGAAAATGTTGCACGAAGCGAGCAAGGGATTTTTCCCATTGCGAGTAGGCCCCAAACTGAACATAGATTGTTCTAAGTGGGGGATAGCCCGCCTGCGCCAGCGAGCTGCAGGCAGTGCTTACACGACCTGCGCGCAAGCCCACTTCCGGGTAGCATGGGCTATATGCCAGCTCGCAAGCCACAGCTTGTGGCACAAGGCAAGCCCACTAGGGCTTACCTTGTGGCAACCTGCGGGTTAACTCTCGAGTACCTATACCCGTGCGGTTGACCCGTTAGACATGGGATGGGATTTATCCCATCCCATGTAGAGTTTTAGGTGGTGTCTATCACTTCGCCTTTTTCCCTATAATTAGGCTTCTAAGCCTCTCATTATTCACGCTTACTAAAAGGCTTTGAACTTGTTTTCTCTCAGATTTCTACTCTCCTCTTCTTTTGTTGTGCGAGATCTTCCACAATTTTCTCCAAACAAATTGAAGAGTTCTTTTAGAAGTCTTTAAGTTTAAGTGAGCTTTCGGTTTTAGTTTTCGGGTTGATTTACGAGTGGTCTAGCAACTGTTGTCAATCGACGGGTTCTACCTCTCCGAGGTTTTGGTTGGTGAAGATTCATGTTGATCAAGTTATAGAGGCTCTCCTAGTTTGGAAGCTTGTGCTGTCAGAATTGCTCAAAGGGAACGTCGCTACCAAAAAAGAGATCAAGTACGCATCAACTGGTAATGCTTTAACCTTTACATGCTAGGTTTCTTTTATATGTTTTATAAACCTAAAAGCATCTATAGAACATTTTAACTTAGATTATTTCAATCATAGCATGCTTAGGAGATCCTTAAGTTAATTTTATGTTTTTGAATTTCCGCCTTGCAACCTATGCATGTTCAATTAATGTCTTAATTAACCAGCAGAATAGCTATTCCATGAGTTGTATGATAGCCAGAAATAGTTATTCCATCCCGATGACGAATTTTAGGCAAATACTTCACCTTTTTCCATTCATTTTTCTCCTATTCTACGGAGTAGCTATCCCTCCAACTAAACGAGCTCTCATTTAATTAGTGAAGCTGACATGACATCTCTTAGGTTTGTCTTTGACCACGCTCTCTCTTAGCAAAAACTATAATATAAGGTTGTTCTGAACCATTGTCAAATCATACCATATCAATTTTACTAAGGTTGTGTTTGGGACACTTGGATTTTAAGTAATTTAATTCATTTTATTTTTATGCATAAAATGAAATAAAATAAATTGAATTCTTTGGGTATATACAAGAAATCTATAGCAGAAAATAGTCATGATAGTGAAAAAAACAAGCAAATTGATCCTAGAAATCCAATTCCCAACTATCTGAAACGATTTGTTTAGATTTAAGTGGATTTCACAAATAATTTTGTTTTCCATTAAAAATTCACGATTTTTACCAAATGGAGACTAGATTATGCAATTTTTCATCAAACTATAACTAAATCGGAAAGTATGCAAATTGTGTTGTAAAGGTAAAAATGAATAAATCAGAGAATGGTAAAGGTGGGAGGGGGAATGACCTCAAGTGCATGATCACACCTACCATACTTCTGAAGCTCTTCGATGCATCTAGAAAGCTCATGTTTGCAATTACTCCCTTCCTTTCTTTTCGACACACTCCCTCCCATCACCCATAAAGATTCAATTGGTGCCTTCACTTCTTTTTTATCTAGACAGCAATATATGTACAACAATAGCTCGTGTCATATGCCGAATCAACTAACATTACCAAAATAGGTCCACAATTAACAGTAATCCATGTTGCTTTCTATTAACAGAGCATGATGTCACCTCCTCAAAGACAACTGCAAAGCTCGTTTGTTCAACCGCTCGGTGGATGGAATCCCGCGTCGTTCATCCACACATTACCTCCCATTCGTTCTTCTCTGCCCTCGTCTCAATTATGAGGCGGTTTCGTGGGTCGAGAGAAGCCGTATTGTTTCATTTGCTTCATCATACGACCATAAGATAGTGATCCCGTCTCAATAATCTAGGCGGTGGAAATTTTAGTAAAGGCTTCAGTTGACACGCGGATAACCACATCCTAGAATGAAGGAATGGATAAAGCTCAGACCTGGTCTCCCTTGATTCTAGGGATCATGATCCCATTTTTTACCATTTCAAATCTCCTTGACTTAAGGGATTTGGCAGGGTCTATAAATGGTGGAAGGTAGCCTCCATAACAGGTTAATCACATCCTCTCCACTCACTCTTTTTAATAATACATACTCGATAATTATAATTCTTCTACTCTCAATCTTTAATCCAACTCATACAAATATCATTTTATTGATCTCTAACTTAATCATCGGAGGTTTCCCGGGGGAAAAAGCCATGACCTTCACTTGATCTTAATCTATTTTGCAAGTGGAATCGATAACAGATCGATCCAACATTTTTCTGAAGCTCCACAACGTTTGAGTCAAATTCAGATTTGAAACCTTCAGCGGTGCGGTGAGCGTGGACTAAACTTACTTACCTCGGTGAGAATTTTAGTTCACAACACATTTTCACACATCTCGATAAGTATTCTATTTCACTTTTTTTTCTCATTAAAATCATTCCATTTGTTATCGGATTGCCCTAGTTGAAAACCCGGTTGCAAGGACTATTCTTTCACTTCTCTCTAGTGTAGGAATATAACTGCTCCATGGTTGGAGTCAATGATAACCATCCTTCCTCCGACACCGAAGCCATCCGAGGAACCCATAATGATCTTGTGGAGAGCGGAACACTCGCCGCGACTCCCCCGGTAGGGAGTATAACATTCCACCTAAACAACAACAGGTCATCAGATCAGGCTTTGTAGAGCAATACAACGTCGAGGCAACTACCATCCAAGGGATCCCAAACAGCGGTCTGAATCGAATGAACCTGGCCAGAGAATTATTCCCGCCTCAACACCGTCAACACCCCGCTTCAACCGAGGCACACACTCTGGCTCAAACCATCGCAACGCCTCGAACAGCATTCCCTCAACAAAGTGTCGCCTCAAATCCCGCAGTACAGGCACAAATGATGGCCATGTTTCAAGCTATGTCTGCCCAAGGTGGTAACCCGTATTTCCCAGCTGGAACATCTATATCCCCTGCTGGAGCGCACATACCTTACGCCCCACTTCCATGGTTGAACCCATACGCACCTACCCTAACCACCGAAGCCATGCCCTAGCCGTCCTCTAGATCAGAGCTGACTGACATAATTAATAAAGGAGACAGCGATACTGAAATCAACCCCAAACTACGAGGTAGCATCAAAAAACTGCTCAAGGATCTAGCAGTACCATACCAGGAGTCCCTAGTTGAAAAAAGGCTCTCCCCCTTCACCAAGAATATTCTGGGCGTCCAACTAAACCCCTACTTCGTTGTTCCTATCTTTCTAAAATTATACGATGGGTGAGATGATCCGGTGGTAAATGTTAGGCACTATATCAATAGGATGGAAATGATGTATGCCCCAGAAGCCTACATTTATCGATATTTTGAACAAACCTTGCTGGGCCAGCAGCCTATTGGTTCCATAAGTTGAAACCTAATTCTATTAGCTCTTGGGACCAACTAAGTGAGGTTTTCTGCAAGCATTTCCTCGGATCGACCCCAGCCTCATATGTGAGCTGACAACTTCATGAAGTCATCCAGGAACTAGACTAATCACTCAAGTTGTACATCCATTGGTTCAATGAAGTTTACATTAGCACGGATTATCTCGACTTTAGCACAGCGAAAGAAGCCCTCATTAGAGGCATGATAAATGACAGGCTACGAATGGAGATAATCACGAGGTGACCTAGAGACACAACTCAGATGATAGCCATGGCTAAAAGCATGATAGAAGTAGATGAAATGAATAGGTCTAAAAAGAATAAAGGAGAAAATCGGTTTCGTGATCAACGAGATGAACGGCACCCTTGAAGAAACAAAGGAGAGGAGAGATACCATCCATATAAAAGGAACGCCCCACGAGCCAGCAGACCAGAGTTAAACGCCCAGCTTAGCCAAATCCTGGTAGCAATAAAGAAGACCCATGAGAAGAAACATGTGAGATTCCCCAGGGTGCCAGAAGGGCAGATGGTGGACCGGAACCCTGAAAGCTACTATGAATTTCATCGAGCTAGGGGATATCATACTGATGATTGTCAGATGCTAGCCAAAGAGGTGCATGCCTCATTCGAGCGGGAAAATTCAATCAATTCGTGAAAGGAGTGACCTGAGAGAAAAGTAGAGAAGCCCCGCAACCGCCTCGGGCAGGAGACAACAAAGCACAGAGAGCCAAAGGAACAATAATGGTAATAGTGGGAGGCCCAAATTTTGAGCCCCCTACCAAAAAACACAAGGCAGTGGACTTAACGGCCTGGGATGCCAACCTATTCAAAACTAACCAAAAACACTCACTAGTCAAAAAGCCTCACACAAACCCTTTAATCATTGAGACACTGATGGAAGGTTACATAGTAAAGAGGGGTTTGATTGACACTAGCAGCTCAGTCAACCTGATCACCAGCACAGTTCTAAAATGGTTAAATGTTCACCACTCTAGAATTCAGCCAGGAGGAAATCCATTGGTGGGAATCGGAGGCCAACACATCCCGTCAACAGGATAAGTCACTTTAGAGGTGGAAGTAGGAGATAAAGATGTAACCTGGAGAGGGGAAGTCGATTTTGTCATTGCCGATATTGGAGTCGGTTACAACATGATATTGGGATGACCATTTATAATCGAGTCGCGAGCCATAATCTGTCTGGAATACCTAACCCTGCTGGTCCTAACAAAGAAAGGAATAGTGGTAGCAGTGGGAGATCCACAAAAAGCCTAGGAAGCTTATGTAGTTTCCACTCAAACTGGATCAGGCTCATTTGAAGTGGAGTTTGAAGTAGAGGATCGTGAAAGGGCATAACCAATAGGAGATTTAGAATTCCTAACTTTAGCAGAAGGAGAACGGTCAAAATTGCCAAAGACATGGAGAAAGATGCAAAAGCCGACATGGCAAGGGTACTGAAAGAGCAGCAACATACCTTCTCGTGGTCAAACAATGACATCAAAGGCATCCGTCTCGAAGTAATGTGTCACAGCCTCAACATCGACCCATCGGTTACCCCAGTCAAACAAAAGAGATGCAAGCACGCTCCAAAACGGTAAAAGGTAATCAAAGCGGAAATCAAAAAACTACTCGAAGCAGGACATATCAAAAAGGTGCATTACCCGGAATGGCTGGTGAACGTGGTACTCGTAAGAAAACCCAATGGTTCCTGGTGAATGTGTGTCGATTTCACAAATTTAAACAAAGCATGCCCCAAAGACAGTTACCCTTTGCCCAACATAGATCAGCTCGTTGATTCAACAGCTAGATTCGCCATCTATTCCCTCCTGGACACCAAAGAAGGATATAACCAAATACCAATGGACCCCAAAGACGAGGAAAAACCTGCCTTCATCTCGTACGAAGGAACTTACTGCTATAAGGTGATGCCATTCGGGCTCAAAAACACCAGAGCCACATATCAAAGGCTAGTAAATGAGATGTTCAAAGACCAAATTGGTGAAAATATTGAAGTATATGTAGATAATATAATCATCAAGAGTAAGGATGAAGCCAACCATGCAGCAGACATCGAAAAAGTGTTCAAGATACTTCAAAAATATCACCTCAAATTAAACCTAGAAAAGTGTACCTTCATAGTAAAAAGCGACAAGTTCTTGGGGTTTCTTATATCAGAAAGAGGGATTGAGGCTAAACTAGAGAAGATTATAGTAATCATCAACATGACGCCGCCTCAAACCTTGAATGAGGTATAACGCCTCAATGGAAGGATTAATGCATTGGGGTGATTCATCTCTTTCTCCACCAAGAGATGCCTACCCTTCTACAAGGCAATAAAACAAGACAAGGCCTTTAAATGGGATAAATATTGCGACCTCGCATTTAAAAATTTGAAAGAGTTCTTGGCATCCCCCCTATTGCTCAGTCGCCCGATCCAAGATGAACCTCTATTCATGTATTTATCTACAACTGATGAGGCAGTAGGAGTAGTCTTGGTCAGAGAAGAGAACAACCAACAACACCCCATCTACTACACAAGTTAGGTTTTGAAGAATGCCGAGCTGAAGTACCCCAGAATTGAAAAACTTGCCTTAAGCCTGATCTCCGCCTCGGCCAGGCTCAGACTCTACTTCCAAGCGCACACCATCACAGTACAGACTAGCTTCCCACTTAAGAAAGTACTACAAAGACCTGAGATGTCAGGCAGAATGGTTGAATGGGCTATAAGGTTGGGAGAGTTTGACATCCGCTTCGAAGGAAGGCTGCACTAAAAGCCCAAGTCTTGGCCGATTTTGTGGTAGAGTTTGCCGGTCTCGAACCAATAGAGACAGTAAAGACTGAACCATGGATGGTTTATGTTGATGGAGCTTCTTCCAGTGATGGAGCCAGGGTCGGTGTATTAATAGAAAGCCCAAACTGAGTCCGCCTCACATATGCAGCCAAACTCGCTTTCCCTGCCATAAATAATGTTGTTGAATACTATACCATGATCAAAGGGCTGGAACTTATTAAGGAGTTGGCCCCTGATAGTGTGGTCATCCGAAGCGATTCATGACTTATTTCCAACCAAATCAACAGAAACTTTGAGACGAAGGAGGAAAGCATGATTAAATACCTTCGTAAGGTATAAAGCTTAATAGAGAGCTTGGAAAAGAGAGGAGCCGCATGGAAAGTCGATCACATTCCTTGAAAGCAGAATGAAGTAGCAGACGAACTAGCAAAAGCCGCCTCAAGCCCAGAAGGCTGCAATCAACCAGGCAGCCTCTATGAGGTTATTATCTGCCCCAGCTACGACGAAGAACACATGCTATGTGTTGAAGAAATTGATGATTGGCGCCATCCCATCTCAACTTTTCTCAAAGATGGACGGCTTCCCCCAGACAAAGAAACCGCCTCGAAGATCATGTGCAAGTCCTCTAGATACTCTGTAGTAAACGGCGAACTCTATAGAAAATCATATATGGATGCCTAGCAGAAATGCATCACCCCGGCTCAAGGTAAAAGAATTTTGGTAGAAATACATGAAAGGATTTGTGAATCTCATCAGGCGGCCTCCACCTTGTTACGAAAAGTTAGCCTAGCAGGTTATTATTGGGAAACAATGGAGGCAGATACAAAGGAATACGTCCAAAGATGCCATCCATACCAGATACACGCGAGGAAAAACCACCTACCTCAAGCTAGACAGCAGCCGCTAATAACTACCTGGCCCTTTTCAACGTGGGGAATCGACATAGCAGGACCTCTACCGATGGTAAGCCGATAAAGGAAGTTCGTAATTGTTGAGATTGACCATTTTACAAAATGGGTCGAGGTGGTAGCAGTCAACACCATCACTCTAGAGAAAGTCATTGACTTCGTTTGGAAAAACATTATACAAGATTCGGCATACCAAGAAAGATAGTCTCCAACAACGGCACGCAGTTTATTTCGAAAAAGTTCATGGAATTTTGCCAAGGACTGAGCATAAAGAACCACTATTCTTCCATGGCACACCCTCAAACGAACGGTCAAACAGAGTTCAGCAATAGAACATAGGGAGAAGAGCTCAAGAAATGCCTCAAGAGTGGGAGCAAAGGTTCTTAGCCAGATGAACTCATTAGTGTATTATGGTCATATCGAACTACGCCGTACAGTTCAACAGGTGAGACGCCTTACTCCCTAGTCCACGGAATGGAAGCCATGATTCCAGTGGAGATAGCCGCCCCGACTGATAGAATCATCTACTACACTGAGGAATAAAACGACATCAATCTGAAGCACCACTTGGACAACCTTGAAGAAAGAAGAGAGCGAGTCTACATCCGGATGGCAGCCTATAAAGCAAAAATAGCCAAATATCATTACCACAAAGTTAGAAGATTATGGCTCAAAGATGGAGACCTTATCCTCAAAAACACTGCCACTTCGCAATCCCGAGAAGGTAAAGGCAAATTGGGAGCAAATTGGGAAATGCCGTACAAGATAACAGAAGTCGGAGGCCCAGCTACGTACCGGCTCAGCGACCTTGAAGGTAAAAACCTACCAAGAACATGGAACGTCTCAAATTTAAGACCATACTACAACATGGCGAATGGCTAGGGAATCATGCGCCGCACTCTTTTCCTTCCCCTGGATTTTTTCCCACTGGGTTTTTTCCTTGGGAAGGTTTTTAATGAGGCGATGTCCCCTAGGAATGCCCCGGCTAAGATAGTATCGGCTTGTATTTGTATAGGAATTATTTCAAATATCAATAAGAGAACATAATTGATCTTTCTTGTTTTGTCAATGCCCCAAGCGGCTATCACATCACACTAAGCATTTTCAAGCCTTAGAATAATGTTGATGTTTCAAGTCACTAAGCATTTTTAAGCCTTAGAATAATTTTGATGTTTCAAATGACTAAGCATTTTAAGCCTTAGAATAAAGGGGATAAACCATCACTAAGCATGTTTAAGCCTCAAAATAATGTTGATGTTTCAAATAGCTAAGCATTTTTAAGCCTTGGTTCAACTTTAATGTTTCAAATAACCAAGCATTTTTAAGCCTGGAACTAATATTGTCATCACGCTAAGCGCTTTTTAAGCCTTAGTTCAACTTTGATGTTCCCTTGAGGAGGTAAACATTATGTTAAGAAACCTTTTATGCCCCTATGTGGGTGACCATCTTGTAAACAACCTTGTTGAAGGTGGGCAGAACGCATAAAATAAGATGAAAAGCAAAGGTAAATGGAAAATTAACCTTTTATTAATCAGATAGTTACAACAGTTAAAAGCAAAATACAAAGTTCTATTATATGCTTGGTCATCTCCGCCTGGGAGTTCACCGTCGTTAGCCGGCTCAAGAGGACTATCAGGAACATCATCGAAGGTAGGAAAAGGCACGTTCTCCACCATGGCATCTTCCAGCTCTGACCAATGAGTGCGTACTGCCTGAAGAAGGCGAGACCCAAACAATCGAGCCATTTTTACAATTTTACCCATGACGCCATCCAGCTCGACATCCCTTTCCTGCACTTCTTTCTCCAAAGCATCTACCTTGACCTGAGCTGCCTTAAGCTCATCTTGGTAACGAGAGGCATCCTTCTCCAAAATAGTAAAACTTTGAAGAAGTTAATCATGGGGCTCACGAAGCATCTCTAACTCTTTTTCCGTTTCCTTCTATTTGGAAGCTACCTCCAACGCCTCATCACGCACCTTCACCGCCTCTGCCTCATTTTGCTTGGCCGTTGCCACCTCTTTTCTAGCCACCTGAAGATCTACCTTGGCCACTTGAAGTTCAACCCTTACCTTAGCATGATTAGATGACCTCCAATGCATCTCCGCACAGCGAGACACAGCCTGGGGAATAATAAGGTCATTGGCTGAAAAAGGTAATAACTTGAAAATAAAACTCTTATATCAGAGAAGGCATCCATTAGTCCCCCTCGTCAAGAAGACGCTTGACTCTTTTTTGTAGGCCTCCCTCTCCCAAGGCAAGAGAAGTACATGGTGTAGTGCCAATTGTACTTGTGGGCTCGCGATACCACCCTGAGGACCAGCCAGTTCGAGGAGGCTCTCCTTGAAGGGGACAGAAAGAGAAGTAGCAACATTTTAGGCCGAGGCGGCAGGAGTAGATTGGCGCGGGGCAGAGCAGGACACCTCTTGGTTATACGTAAATAAAAGATTATTCATACATAAAAAATAATAAATGATAAATACTTCAGCTAAAATCACGTCTTACCCTCTTAGGTGTAGTCTCAGATGGCACTACCTCGTTATCTGGGGTATCATCCCGGGGCCTCTTTCGAGCCACCACTTTCTTCAGCAGGGTGACGTTTGAGACGTCATCTTGGGTCAGATCTATTTTCTCCGCTTCGTTTCTCTGATTCTGCCAAGACAGGTCCTTGGTACCTTTCACTAAAAATTTGTTAAGGGAGAAATTCAGACGAGAAGCCGACATCCTGTAGCAATAAATATAAATAAATATATATATATATATAATAAGAGTAAACTTACCAGGAATCTCTACTATACCGCTATAGTAAACAAAATCAAAGCCGTCCCATCCAATCACTTGGATGTTGTTTAGAAAAGCCCAGGCAATGGTCGCTAAAGACCACCGCCCCTGCTCCAGCCGGCTGAATGTTTCCACACTGGAATTCGCCTCCTGACCCTTTAGAGATAACGCCTTAGGAACGTCCTCTCTCCAACGAGTGGGAAACGACGGGTATGCAGGGTTCACTTTAATGTAAAAAATATATTATTTGAAATTACGGATCGACTGAGGACGGTTTGAGAAGAAATAGAAACCATCCCTGCTACTGAAGTGGAGATGGTCCTCAGACGACTTCCGCCTCATAGACGCCAGACGATGGAAAAAGGATGAGTCAAAGTTAAATCCGAGGCCGCAGCAGATCTGATAATGGCCTACTATATCCGACCAACAGTTAGGGTGAATCTGACCCGGGCACACACCCCCAATCAATTAGTAGCTGAGCAATCTCTTTGGTAAAGGGTATGTGAAGCCAGCCCAGATCTGCTCCATATATATGCTAAAATAACCTTTAGGAGGGGTGTGCACACGCTCATGATGGGCCGATAGCAGACACGGTTTCCCTATGAGCCATTTATGGACCTGCGCCTCAAAGCAAATGTCCACCTCTTGAGCAATGGACACCATATTTACAATTCGAGGTGTGGGACCCCTTGCCCCGGCTCCTCCTTACCCTCCTGGGTCTTTAAGACCCCTTCTGTGCACCTTGAGGGCTCGATATCCCGGCCTCCTGGTCCAGGCCGTCACCATCATCATACTCATCTACGGTTCTTATTAAAGAATCATCTGAATCAACTACGGGCCATTGTTTAGAGGGCTGTTGGTCAGTCATTTTCCTACGCGCCTTTTGTTTAACCTAAGAAAGGGACGCTGGTTAGTTTTATCAATGGTCACCGATTGAGATAATATGTCATCTAATTTAAAGTTCAGTCTAGTGAGATGATTAAAGGCCCTAGCAAAAGCTGCATCGCTACTAGAACTACTAGAAGAACTCATCCTAAATACATAATATAGCGTCAGATCGAGATCTCAAAATAGGCACCGCCCCGAGGAAGTCTGCTCTGAATAGCTGGCTTTTCACGAAGGCCTTGGCCCACACTAAGTTAGAAGCCCAAACAAGGCCGCGCGACCCTAGAATGCGACCCAATGTTCGAAAATATTTATCCTTAGCTCGCCGCTGTTAATGAAAATCCCTAAATCTAGGAAATTCTCCGGCAGCGTTTCCAGATTCGCACAATTATATTTAGGATCTAAAGGAGGCCTAAGGTTAGAAGGATTCAAAGCAATCGCAAAGTATTGGCATGGAGAATAAACAAAGATACAGCAAAAACCCTAAATACAGTCTATTCCATCCCAAAGAATACAGGATTTAATTATCCTAAGTTCAGAAATCGCCAATGTGGCAGAAATAAATTAGAAGCAGTATAAACGACAAAGTTAGTCGGGAACTTACCTGTAGATTGAGGTGCAGAGTGTCTGGTCAAAGATTTAGTCGTAACCCTTCACAAAGAAACATGGGGTAAGAACGAAGAGAACTTGCTGAAATCGCGGAAGAAGTGAAGAGTTGCAAAAATGCAAAAGAAATAGGCAAGTTTTGCAGCAAAAAATAAAAGAAGATGACGTGCCACTTATAAAGAATTCGAACTTGAAAAGACGCGAATTCGAACTTGAAAAGACGCGGACATTTCTAGAAGTAATACGTGGCATTTTAGGATACATCGGCCGGTTTTACGAAGCGCCCCAAACGGCTGGTAGTAGAAGAGCAATCATCATATGTTTGAACCAACATCATATTCGAAGCAGCACAAGCTTTAAAAGGCTTCTTTAACTTGTGGGGGGACTTCTGTTAACAGAGCATGATGTCACCTCCTCAAAGACAACTGTAAAGCTCGTTTGTTCAACCGCTCGGTGGATGGAATCCCACCTCGTTCATCTACACATTACCGCCCATTCGTTCTTCTCTGCCCTTGTCTCAATTATGAGGCGGTTTCGTGGGTCGAGAGAAGCCATATTGTTTTAGTTGCTTCATCATACGACCATAAGATAGTGATCCCGTCTCGATAATCTAGGCGGTGGATATTTTAGTAAAGGCTTCAGTTGACACACGGATAACCACATCCTAGAATGAAGGAGTGGATAAAGCTCAGACTTGGTCTCCCTTGATTCTAGGGATCATGATCCCATTTTTTACCATTTCAAATCTCCTTGATTTAAGGGATTTGGCAGGGTCTATAAATGGTGGAAGGCAGCCTCCATAACAAGTTAATCACATCCTCTCCACTCACTCTTTTTTATAATACATACTCGATAATTCTAATTCTTCTACTCTCAATATTTCATCCAACTCATACAAATATCATTTTATTGATTTCTGACTTAATCATCGGAGGTTTCCTGGGGGAAAAAGCCCCGACCTTCACTTGATCTTAATCTATTTTGCAGGTGGAATCGACAGCAAATCGGTCCAACATTTTTCTGAAGTTCCACAACGTTTGAGTCAAATTCAGATTTAGAACTTTCACTTTCTATTGTAATTTCCATAAAGATAGGCTAGCTTTCTTGACTTTCATTTCAATCAAATTAACAAATTGGTAGGTTTTAAAGAAAGCATTACCA
Organism: Euphorbia schlechtendalii; assembly: GCA_949673415.1. Lineage (NCBI taxonomy): Eukaryota > Viridiplantae > Streptophyta > Magnoliopsida > Malpighiales > Euphorbiaceae > Euphorbia > Euphorbia schlechtendalii. The sequence goes on from CATIWQ010210057.1 coordinate 37,943, forward strand.
AAGAGTCTGTTCTTTCATCCTAACCATCTATTACACTCTTAGGATCTGGATTTCTTGACGGGGCATATCGATAAGCATACTTGCAGGTGCAAAATACATATGCACGACATCATACAAATAATAATTCCCAAGCAAAGTTGTATCACATAACAAAACTGAACGACTATATATGATCAAAACTCACAAATTGATTGAAAGGACGAGAAACATTAAATGAATGATGAGAATGCATGGAAACTAACCTGCAATGTTGGACTGAAATTAAAGAGGAACGCAGACAGAACCATGGTTTGAGCAGCAGGCCTGCTATAACGGCACTACTTCCATAATGGCTTCAAGTATGGGAATAACCGTCCCTATATAACATTTTAAGATTTGGAATAATTTAAAAGAATGAAAATAGAGATTCCTGGTGCGTGCAGCAGGCCTGGTAAAAGGAATTCAGAGTTTCAAAACTGTAATTTTAAAATGAAAAAGATGTTGTGAAACTCGATGTATCGGAAAAATAATTATATGTTACCAAAATACCAAAAAGGAACTGAAACCAAAATTAAAAGCTGAGAAATGTTGAACTACTAGCAACAGAACATTTATTGTTGAAAGAGGAAATAAGCAATGAAAGTTACCAACAATACAAATCAGCAACAATGTGCAAGTGAAATTGTAGCTTAAGGCAAAGTCAAGTCAAAACATTACCAGGTGTGCCAACACCAATTATATCAGAAAGAGAAATTTCAAAGCAACCCATTTCATGAAGTTCTTTTGCCATGTATGTCACTTTTGAAGGTGAAATTGCTCCTTCTACATGAAATTCAATCACACACGATACTTACCTGTCAAACTGATAAAAAAACCAGATGCACTATTATCATTTGGTCCTTATTTACAACAACAAAAACATCTGAATATCAGTAATCAATAAAGAGGACAATACTAATAGTTAAGTTTCAACTAGTCTATTACTCTCGGATTCAGTCCCTCACTTTCATTCCCTCAGCAGCTGCACCTTTCTTCACTGCTTGCATGGCAACAATAAGAGAATTGCCTGCATGAAGATAACAAGGAAAAGTATCGATGAGCCAAAATTTAAATTAGAAGCTAGGAACGATCCTAGCATGAATAAGACATGTGCTAATGGCACCTTCAATGATAAATGAACTACCAATCACCAAAGCATCATACAGAATGTTTTCGGGAGGTTGAAAGATAACATAATAGCAAAAACAAAGTGATGATAACGGAAATAAATGCATAAGTTTTAACTTGGAAAGACACCAAGAATTTTTTAAAAGGACATTTTCAATAACTACTCACATATGCAGTCCACAAGTGTTGAACTCCATGGACTATTGTAGCTCCAGAACCTAGGCAAGAGTTACCTACTGCTGATATCAAGAACCAAACAAACCTCTCCTTGGAATAGTCATACCTATGAATCATAAAAGCAACATCAACACATCTATCAATTTTAAATATTGAGAGAACCTATCCTTATGTCAGATCGATTCAATTCACAAATTCTTAAATCAGGAAGAACACAATTGTAGTACACAAACAACATGTGTTTTAACAAAAAAAAAAAGCAAAAAATCGTATAAAATTGATTTTCATCTGTAAAGATTTCACGAATGTGCTTCAACCTCAGAAGGAAAGCCTTTCCAATTACTAGGCTTACAATTACAGAGATGTAATCCAAATTCAACAAATAAACCTACAAATGCACCATGAAGTAATAGCTTTGTAATTAAAATTCACAAAACAGAACAAGAAGCGTATTATAACATACAGTTTAATTAATAATTATGACAAGGGTATATTAGTAAGTTCACATGTTTATTTATAGCCGTTAGAGAAGGATGTATATATGTTGAATGACTGTGCATCTTCTTTTTTACAACTTTTATTCCTATCTTTTCTGTATTTGTTCTCTCTAGTATTCAATCAATGGATTCTTCATTTCTCTATCTCTCTCTTTTTAGTTTCGATTCTTTCAGTTAACAAAGCGAGTGCAGAGAAGAGCGTAAATTGAGTACCTGCTTGAGTTGACCACGGTCCTGTTTGGCAACGCTGCTACTGTTACGGTTGTTGTTGTTGTTGGCTGTTGCGGTTTGTTGTTGAGGTTTATTGTTGCGTTTTGTTGTTGCTATTATTAACTAAATTGTATTTAGTGTTTGGTAAAAATATGATTTATGGTTGCCGTTAGAAATATTAAATGACTAAAATGAGCATATTTTAAATTTAAAATAATTTAATAAATACATAATTTAAGGCTATTTTAGAAAAAAAAATTAATTGAAACCTCGAAAGGACTTCATGAAAAGTTGTATTTTGATGTGGTTTGAAAAAGAGGTTAAACCCAAAGGTAGACCTGGGCACGAGCCCGTTGACCCGCGGAACCCGTCCATGCCCGCTCTTCATGGGATGGGCTTGGATAAGGTGATTGGTGATTAGGCCCGACCCGGCCCGAACCCGAAGCGGCCCGAGTAAAATATATGACGGGCTTGGTTTTAATAATAAAACCCAAGCCCGGCCCGTCCGGCCCGAAATAATAATTATTATGTTAAAAATATATATTTATTATATACATTTAAAGTAAAAAAAATTATATGGTTGAAAAT
>CATIWQ010210099.1:0-50152 GCA_949673415.1 Euphorbia schlechtendalii
CAGTAGCTGTGGAAAAGCCCAAGAAAAGTGAAGCCCATCTCAAGAGGGAAAGTATTGATAAATGATGGCCTAATGAACTATGAAGCCCAATCTTCGGGGGGTTCTTGATATAAGCATGGAAAAATAACATTTGAAAGTTGAAAGGGAAAATAACATTTGGGGATAATTTTAAGAATTCCCAATGTATTCGGCCTAAAATGAACCATTATAACGCCCTGTTCTTTTCACCTTCATTTTAATTCAGTTAAGTTCAGTTAAGTTCAGTTCAGTTAAGTTCAGTTCAGTTCAGGTTTAAGAAGTTGAAGAGAACATGGTCAAAGTTTCCTAGCAAGAAGAAACCAACTCATCACAAAAGACAAGCTGAGAAATGCCCAAAGAAGGAACACATCAAAGACATTAAGTGCTTTGGCTATGGAGAGAAAGGTCATATCCAATTGTCCTGTCTTAAATTCAAGAAGGACAGATTCAAGAAGATATTTGGTAAGAAGAACAAGACTTTTGTAGCCACGTGGAGTGACTTTGTTGAATCTTCATAATTCAATGAAGAAGTAAATGATTCTACCAGTATATGCTTGATGGTAATTAATAGAGAGAGAGAGATGAAAGCTCAGCAACAACCTCAAATGTCAACAGTTTCGCTGCTGACTCAAATGGTAAGAGGAACAAAGGGAAAAATCCTCAAACTAAGGTACATCTTGAAATCCCTTTGTCTAATGAAGAATTCACCCAGGTACCCTTTGATGTTATGAAACTGACCAATTGGTTAGTGTGAGTGGATGACGTTTGATCCGTGTGATCACCGCGAGACGCAGGCCCTGTGAGATGGGGCATGGGGTTTTCAAAAAGTAGATTTTAAGGTGTGATTGAAAATGAATTTCAAGTTTAAAGACTCTTAAATCTCTAGCCTATGTTATAGAGTCGCCACCCAGATCAGCTCTTCCAGGAAAATTTAATACAACTTAAATCTGTTTGCCTAATCCATACCATATTACAGAGATTCAAGTTCGGATGAGTTATTTACTTTGTCCTCATTTGAGTTAAATTATACTATATTAGAAACCATGTTTATAATATTCGAACTAAACTAGATATTTTCGATTTATGATTATTTCATCGCACATTCATAAAGAGGTAAATAAGTAAATTGTGGAAAGTAAACAAGTAGGAAAGTAAATGCGCCTAATCTATAGGGGATTAATTACATTTTGGAATTAGGGATTACAAATTGCCTAAATACATTTGAATCTAAGGGATACAATCACCTAGAATACATCGATATCTAATGAATATTTCAATTGATTTAAAAGTTAAATGCAATACCCGAAGAAAATTAAATCCTGGCATTCATCTAACCCTAATTTACTTGCATCCACAAATGTTAGCACAAATATTGCACATCACAAGTAATTAAAAATATGTTCGATTCAATTTTTCGTAAAGCCTAAGCGGTCTAATTTAAAACAACAAGAGATTTAAAATTCTTTCATATAAAAAGAGTTCATTTTTATACACATAATTGTTTAATCATTTTATTAGTGAAACTGTCGCATGTGAATATTTTGTCGGGTCGGTTATTTGGGAACTTGGGTTCCCTTCGTCGGGGTTTCCTAACACAACTCCATAATAATATTAGCAAAATAAATCTAAGTTCGAACAAAACAAATAAAGTGTTGTTATCGAACCTGTTTCGAAAGGGGAATCGTTACAGTTAGTATAATAACATCAAAGTGAAGGGGAACTAACTTCAACCATTTGAACACATTTCAAATCGATTTCGAGTTCTAAAAGTTATCAAGTATATACTTTATGTTGCTAAAAACTCATATTTTAAGTCTGAATAATCACCATTGACCCTCTTAAACATAAAACGATACTTAAGGATTTTCAAACATTTTATCTGGAATGCAATGTTGTTAGCAACATTGTTGATGTCGTTAATGACATCAATAATGTCATTAATGGCATTGCAGTGGCAGACAGTAGAAGATTTTCTTATTTCTTATTTTAGACATCAAACATATATAACAAGTATAAACATGTGAAGCACGACTCTAGGAACTCAAAGGGTCACCCCGTAGCTGTTAACCCACTTTGCTAGGTTCACAAAATCTTTGGAAATTCCTCCTTGTTTCTTTGGTTTGGCTTGTGATTTGTTGATGGAAAGAAGAGTAAGAGCATACTCTTTAAAGGGAATGAAGAATCCTTAAATATTAGTCTTGACAAGAGGAAGAAAGGAAGTAGAAATCATTCTTCTCTCAAGTTTAGACTTTGAAAAGATAAAAAACCAGCTAACTTAATAAAAGAAAAGAAGAAAGTAAGTATCCCAAATGGGTGGGAATACTTACGAAAATACCTATACTAAGTTCTATCGAGTTAGAACTTAGTGAAAGTTGTTAAAGAACCACTAAAACTCAAAGTTTGCTTACTTTCTCTACTCAACTCAAGTTTGTTTAAGGGGAGAACTAGACCTCAAGCTTGCTTAAACAATCCCAAATGTTCCAAGTTCATGCCCTTTTCATAAACTTACACTCACTAACTTGAAACTACAAGTAACTATAAGGTTAAAACCTTAACTTAGTTTCCAAGATGCTCAAGAACACTCAAGAACACCTTCAATTCAAATTTCAAACTATGAACTCTTTCTCTTGCCATAATGCATGAAAAATGAGCTCCCATTTATTTGAAACTTCAGCTCTTTCTTGAAGAGCTCCATTCAATCCAAAGTCAACTTAGTTCTAGCATAGGCCATACTTTCACTTTTTACTTTTTAGCTTTTTATACTTGATCCCACGTAAAGATAGATGTAAAAGGTCCAAGGTAATGTGTGGGGGTGGTTTGGCAATGGAAATGTCCGAGCATGTGGGCAAGTGTGGGCTATTTTATTGAAAATTGCAGAAAGTGCAATTTTTGTTTTACTGCTACTACGATATGTTAACGACATTAGCCATGTCGTTAACAACATGGCAATGTCGTTAATGATATGGAACTTCAGTTTGGGCTTTTTTGAGTTAAAATTAATTTTAAGGAAGGGGTGAGGCCCCAAAGAAATAAAGCAAACTTTGTCCGGATGATTCAAGATCTTATAAAAGGTGGAAAACTAATAAGGGGAAAAGTTACAGCTTCATCATCGAACTCATGAGTCGGGAATAAAATCTCGTGCTTACAAGCTGCTCCTCATAGGATCATTACTGAAATGAGATCAGTATGATCCCATGATTAAAAGAGCAGCAGGGTTTATAGATGATACTTGACTGGTCGCGGTTGGCACTACTTGGGGTTGAAACTTCATACTTGAAGCTTTCATCTTAGTCCAACGTTATTGATAATGGATCTCTCAGTGCCTCTTGTGAATTGCTCATTTAGTAATGGTTTCCCCTTGAAGGTTGTCTATTGGCTTGAATGGAACCATTGAGGGAAGGACATTAGTCATGTGCTTCTGAACCTTTGATTGAAAATCCCACGTGCGGATATTAGTGATTTCGAAGAGAGATGCAGACTATAAAAATCTTGGAACAGGATGCGAACTGTAGAGAGCCTGTTGACTATAAAAAGTTGAAAAAAGGTGTGGACTGTATAATGTCCTTTGACTGTAAAAAATTGGAATAGGATGTGGACCGTAGAAAGTTTGTTAATTGTAAAATGTTGGAAAAGGTGCGAACTATAGAAAGTCCGTTGACTGTAAAAAGTTAGAAAAGGTGCAGACTGTAGAAAGTTCGTTGATTGTAAAAAGTAGGAAAAGGTGTGCGGATTGTAGAAAGTCCATTGATTGTAAAAAGTCAGAAAAGGTGCAAACTGTAGAATGTCTATTAACTGTAAAAGATTAAAAAATGTGCGGACTGTAGAGAGTTCATTGATTGTAAAAAGTTGAAAAAGGTGCGAATTGTAGAAAGTCTATCGATTGTAAAAAGTCGGAAAAGGCGCGGTCTGTAGAAAGTCCGTCTATTGTAAAAATGTCGGAATAAGCTGATAAGTTTTATGAGAAATTGCAATTCATGAATGCATGTTTTAATTCATTGATTGAGATTGTAGAAAGCAAAAATTTTTTCCCCTTCAATCGAGAATTAAAATATGAGTGTTTATTAATTTCCTAGGGTTACGCGACCAAGTTTAAAAATATTCCACGAAACCATGGGAGCCAATGCCCTTGGAGCCTTTTTATAAAGTTGTGATATGTTGTAAATTAGTTCGGATGAATTGGGAATGAAATCGAGCAAAATAAATGCAAAATGGGATGGGTTGAAAGCCTATGTCGTTAACGACATGGCGCAATGTTATTAACGATATCAAGTTAATAATTTCAAAAAAATAAAATAATTGTTCCACCATATTCCCCATTCATTTGAAAAACAGCCTCCCTCTCCCCTTTTCTCCAAATTTCTCTCACTAAATCTTAGCAAAAATGTTGTCCAAGATCAAGTTTTGAAACACAAAGGTCATCTCATCATCATCATATATCTAAGGCTTCAAAGTGTGCTCCATTGTGGAAGGTTATTGTTTCGAGGGAACGAACGAGTTCCTCAGGTTTTCGCTCTGCACTCCTATCAACACCTTGTGTTCAAGGTTCGAGGAACATGCTTCCTTAGTCCAGGTAACTCGAAAACCCCCTAAATTTGAGTTTTTTCCCCACTTTGTTTAGAAAACCTAACTTTCTAATTTTGCATGAAAATGGATGATTTATGCAAAATTGATGCATGTTTAGGCTTTGTTTAATGATTGTGAGTAGTTTAGGTTGATTTGGAACCCAAATGTGGGTGATTTGTTTGTAAAACTTTGGATTTTTGGGGCAAAAATATAGCAGAAACTATTTCTGTATTCTACAAATGTGATGTTGTTAATGATATCATGTAGTTTCATTAACAATATCCCTATGATGTTAACGGCATTTCCAATGCCGTTAATGACATGGAACTGGTGGAAACAGCCTAGTTTTTGCCAAGTTTTTTAAAAAATTTCTTAGACATATATCGGGTATTTTCTTTATATCTATTACCTACCTTAGGATGATTCAAGGTCTCAAAAAAGTGTAAATCAAAATTGTTTTGTTCTTAATGAATGATATGTAATGCAAAGGATACAGACATTCATTGGCTTTGCGATTAACCCTTGTATTTTGTCAATTTAAATTTGTAGCCACAGACCTATACCAACTTCACCGGCATAGAGGCTATCGGGAGATGGTGGAACCACACAACTGGGGATCTCGAGCTTCAAGACACCATTGATGCCATCGGCTTTGGCACATTGGCCCAGATCATGCTCGTGCACATGCTACACTTATCGCATCCTTCTTGTACAACCTTGGTCGAGCGGTGGTTCGAGACTACCCACACATTCCATTTGCTAGTGGGTAAGCTTACTATTACACTGTCTAACATAGTGGTCATGATGGGGTTGGCCTAGACCGTAGATACCATCCATTTTGATGTCTTCATGGATCGGTTCTCCACCTCTCGCCAGGTCATTACCAGAGTGATGGAGCTTTTTGGGGTAACGCCATGGATGGGAAAGCTCTCCTATAAGAAGCTCTACAACTATTGGTGCCTAATGGAGGTGGTGCTTGATGCTTTGCGACCCCTATGTATTCGCTCGTTCATGATTTCACTACTTACTGTCCTGTTCTTCCCGGTTACTTCTAGTAAGATCAATTACAGGTTGATATCGATCATTGAGGACATTATGGGGATTCTGGAGTTGAACTGGCCTTGAGCTATCTTAGGCTAGATGTACTATGGCCTCGATTACATGGTGAGGGCTCACGAAAAAGCCCTCAAGCTGAGTAATCTCCTACTTTAAGTATTTGATTTTTAATTTCTAGTTTCGTTTATCCATGATTTTTATTACCTTGTTTGACTTTTTTTCCCTTTTTTACAGGTGTGGGCCTTAGAGTATCACGTCCTCCCTCCTCCGATCTTCAAGACTATTCTAGTCCATGGGGAGCACATTCTGGTCATTTAGTGCCGGTGGATTAGCGGTCTTTGCAAGTGGCGGACCACATATCACGAGTGCCTCTATCATTTGGTGATCGAGTAGGTATCCATCCTTTTCCACTTAGTGACTTTATTATTTCTTTACTTTGTGATTTGTTGCTAAACCTTGTGATAAAATTTCCTTTTCTCATCATAGCTTACTTCCGATCCGTGGACCGATGTGCTGAATCGGGAGATGATTGTCGCCGCGTGGACTACCATGGATGACCGTAGACTGGTGCTAAAGTGTCTACATTCCCTTTAATGGTATTTTGAGGAAAGGATCTAGGATCGGTGGACTACCATGATAGATCAATGACTTGTACCTCTCATCCTCCTACTAGGTTGTTTTGGCCCAACCTAAAGATCACCTCCGAGATGGATCGGGCCACATTTTTGGATGAGATTACCTCCATGATTCTTTCAATCAATGAGGCTTACTATATGCACATGCAGCCTGCTCTTGCCCCCTTGCCCTTGCAATTGGGATGACGATACTAAGGACTAGCATCATTGGAAGGCGATAGAGATGGTGGCAGGGGACCCATCGAATGATGAGGATATCGAGGCCAACTTTGAGGGAAGAGGTGGAGGCAATGATGTCCCTAGAGATGGTCTAGATGGTGATCCTAAAGATGAATGGTCCACGACGGCGATGGTGATAGAGGTGGCGCTCCGAGCTCCTCTGAAGTATGACTCACATTTCAATGTATTTTCTTTACATTATGATTATCTTTTGCATGACGTTTACCATGTTTGAAATAGGCTGGTGTGGGCCAAAGGGCCTGAGCAGATATTGCTAGTTCCCACAATAGAATGTACGCCATGCTTGGATTTGTGGAGGGCCACCTCATGACTCCTCTAGAGATGGCTTTCTCACTACTCGTGACGGTAGGGGAGCGGCAGACCCGGATGCTACCTCCAAGTCCATATACCTTATCCTTTTCTCCTCAGGACACCATACATGTAAGGCTCATTTCCTTTGTCTTTTAAAAACTTGCTTTAAGTATTCGCGATTCCTGATTTAGCCTTCATTCCATTATGGCAGGTCCCGCATGCTAACCCTGAGATGCTCACCCATCATTACCTGTCTACTCATAATATGATCATCATGCAGAATGGGGTGATTGAGGTATTCTTGCTTAATTTCCTATAGACAGAAATTATGATATTTATGTTTGCATATTATGTATGTGTGATGATATATATGCGTATTCATCATTTGTTAACATTTTCCGTGAATGCTTATGGCATGATGTATGTTATCTGCTGCAGGTTTTGATTTCTTTGGAGTACCAAGATCGCTTACAGGCTGAGACCGAGGTCTGAAATCTCCAGGGTCATTTGAGGACTCGAGATTTGTGGATCGAGGACTTACAGAGGTAGCTAGCCCAGGCTCGAAGGCCCGCTCACCCGACCACATCTGGAGGGAGCTGGTCTAGGATGTGTCGGGGAACCCCATCCCTCTCTAACCTTTACAGGGGGGTGTTTAGCAGTGGAGACGTGGAGGTGGCCAGCCATATGGGTGACATCGAGGATGATGATGACTAGGCCTCATCCCCAGTTTATATTTTTCTTCTTTTCTTTATATCCATTTCAGAACAATTGGTGGTAGTTGGCGCTGTTAACACCTTTTGCACATTTCTTTTCTTCTTTTTCTGAATATTGTGTTGGATTTGGATGTTTACTTTAGTTGAATTTTATTTTGCTCTAACCAACTTTCAATGCTTGATCCTGCTAACATGATGATTTTTGCTCTTGAAAAGCGCTAGTAAGTCTCCTGGTCTAAAATTAAACTTGTAAACTAACTTTTTGTCGAAACGGTACCTTCGATTTGCCACTACAACTATCATATCATTAACCACATGAGAAAATCTAATCTACTAATAGATATAGACAACTTGCTGGAGAAGCCATATCGTTAACAACATTGCAATATTGTTAACTATATCAGTCATATCGTTAACGATATTGACTTCCAGTTTTTATATTTTCTTCTTTCTTTGCTCTTCTTCCAATGATGACCCACAACAAACAACTCCAGGCTTTCTTACGCACATTGAAGAACCTAGATTGGAAGAAACTTGAGAGATTCGGCTTATGGAGGCTCCGCTACCTCTCATTTCATCCCGTAAATACAGTTTTAGTTAGAGTTGTGCTCTCGTTCTAGGATCCAACTGCCCATGTCTTTCGCTTTTCCTATCAAGAGCTTCGTTCGATGATTGAGGAGTACCAGGCTATCCTCGTGGTTCCATGTCCACGGTCTTTTCCCCTGGCAATCCCATCTCACTACTTTGGAGCTAATGACACTCTTCGAGGTTTGTAGAACTTGTACTCCGTGGTGCCTTTCCTTTCTCCCCCATCATCTCCTGGGGGGTTTTACGTCAAGGTTGTGCTAAAGTGGTGCGTTAACTCCACGAGTACTCACATTGCTTGGCCTTACATGGGGGCTTTGCTACTAATGATGAAGTTCATTTGCGGAGTTGGTTCCATTGTCCCATTTTGGCTACTATTTGTTATCGATCCCCTTTCTTGGGGAAATTCTCCATCTACATTGGCATTGGCGGAGAATCTTATGGGCATGGATGCTGCTACTTCACATCCTAACTTGGTAGGTGATCACTTCACTCTTCTTGAGGTAAGCTAAACGTGACAGTTTTTGCAATATTGGCATGATTATTCCAGGTATGGATGTTGGAGAAGCTTTCCCTGATCAGCGATCCTCGAGGGAATCCTTCTAGTTACTCATTTGTTAGTTAGAACTAGCAAGGATTTACCATTGAGGGACATTCACGAATGGCTAAGCATGACTAAACCTAGGTTTGTAGTCAGCTTTCCAATGACGGGATCCGCTAGCTTTGCCCCTGGTGGGCGATTACCCATGTTGCAATCCTGATGCATGAAAATGGGATATTGTTGATGGGAATATACCTTTCGACATTCTACTCACTTAATCACTTATGTAGACAGTATGGGAGGTGCCAGAGGATACTGCGTGGTATTTTCTCCTCTAGAATTTTAGCGTGGCATCATACTTGGACAGATAGATTACCGATCTTGTAGATACAGCATACTCAATTCACTCACCTTGATTACGGAGCGGCTAAGACTACAAAGATTGACCGATTCTATCGTGGATGGCTGGGGGTGATTAGGTTCTTGATGGATCCCGAGAGGTACTCATGGGTGATGCAAGAGTGGTCGAGGAAGGAAGATGGGTTGAGCCCTTATAGTTGTAGATGGAGCTAGCCTAACGAATGGTTGAAGATGGGAGTGATGTTATTTTATATTAAAAAATTAATTAAATTTTTCTTAGAATGTACCAATGTGGTATGATTCTATCAGAATTATTTGTCTTTTCTTTTCCTAAGTATGAACTATTGAACGAATTAAAATGTAAAATGCTTTGCTGTTTACTTGTGACGTTTCTACCATGGGCATCCATACATTTAGATAAACGTACGCATGAATATTTTCAACAAGAAATGATATCTTTATTGATGAAATAAATCGAAGTACAAATGTTTCGGGTGATCTGACTCATGTCATTAACTAGCCCTTTCAGGTTTTCTAACTAATGAACTTATTGTTTTCACTTACTGTCCTAAGTTTTGCCCGAGTCACCCTTTTCGAGTTTTCAACTCGGTAAACTATTATTTTATTTTGCAAAAAAAGGCCCTAATTTTTTCTCAACCAACCAAATATCGCCTAATGGACTAAATTACATATAGTTCTTTTTATTTTGTATAGCTTTTCTTAATTAATTTCTTTTCCTAAACATGGTAGTACTTGAGCCTATCCTGATTAATAGGGTTGACGAACTCATTTTCCATCCACGCCCATGATCTTGACTGCTCCCTTGCTTAGCACTTTCTTGATTATGAATGAGCCTTCCCAATTTGGCTGGAATTTCCCCCTGACATCCATGTTCAAGGGCCTTAGCTATTTCAATACCAAATCTCCTACTTTCACAGGCTGCTTCTAGTGCTTGACTTTGCTGTTATATGCCCTGGCCATCCGCTGCTAGTACATCTATAGGTGATCCAAGGCTTTCAAATGGTGTTCATATATCAAGTAGATTTGTTCAAACCCAGCTCTGGCCCATTTTGACTCTCCCAACTTGGCTTCCAAGGCTACTCTTAAAGATCCTACTTCCGTTTCTATTGGTAAAAACTACCTCCATTTTGTATACCAGTGAAAAAGGAGTTTGATTTGTCGGGGTCCGGATGCTTTTTCTGTAATGCCATATTGAAAAAGGTAGTTTATCTACCTCATCTTGATAGGTAGTCACCATCTTACTCAGGATTTTCTTTATTGACTTGTTGGCTGCCTCAACTGCCCCTTTAGCTTATGGTCTATATGGTGAAGAGCGATGATACTCGATACCATATTTCTCGATGAACTCTGTCGTTGCCCCTTGGAATTAAACTCCATTATCAAAGATAATATGATGGAGCATTCCATAATGAGTGAAGATGAGTTTTCTATGAACTTGGTCATTTTCTTGGTGGTGATGTTAGAGTAGGATTCAACTTCTACCCATTTGGAAAAGTAATCAATTGCCACCCTGATGAATTTATGTCCATTACTAGAGGAAGGGCGAATTTCTCCAATTATGTCGATCCCCCATGCCAAGAATGGCCAAGGAGTAGATAAGTTATGGAAATCTGAGGGAGGTAAATGGCTAAGGTCTCCATAGATCTGACATTCATGGAACTTCTTAACCTCTGTTATATAATCTGCGACCATAGTAGTCTAATAATATCCTTGCCATTGGATATTCTTTTCCAAAGCTAAACCGTTCATATGTGGCCCACAATCACTGATGTGGATTCATCTGATTACCACTAGGGTTCTATCTCATTCAAGCATTGGAGTAACAAACCCTCCGAAGTTCATCGAAATAGGTCGTTATTAAGTATACGAAATTTGACGGCCAAACGGCGTAGAGAAGTGCGCTCAGAATCTGTTACCCCCTTAGGATAAATCCCATATTGCAGGAATCTTAAGATATCCAGGTACCAACAACCTGAATTCGAGTCTTCATTGACTACCACTACTCTACAATAATAAGGTTCCCTAGCTGATTGAAGAACTAATGGTTTGATGGGCTGAGCCTGGGGTCCTTCCCACATGGAGGCCAAGGTAGCTAGAGAATCCATCATTTAGTTATCTTATCGTAGCACATGGTAGAATACACATTTATCAAACTTGGCAAAGGCTACCTAGATTACTTCTAAATAGGGGCGAAGTAATTTTTCCTTAATATCCAGGTCACTGGTCACTTAGCAAATAACCAAGGTAGAGTCCTTGATGAAAGACACTTCCTTATCTTTGACCTTCTTTAGGGCCTCTAAACTTAATAAGCAGGCTTCGTATTTGGCTCCATTATTTGTGATTGAGAACTCTAGACGCTTGGATAATGGTAAGACCTCTATTTGAGGTGTGATCAAGACAACTACTAAGCCTACCCCCTTGCAATTCATGGCACCATCAAAGTTCATGATCCACTCCTTGACTTCCTCCACTAATGACAACTGCTCATCTACGTAATCAGAATCCAAATGCTTGCTTAGCCAAGAACTCGACAACTGCTGGACCCTTGATGACTCTCCACATGATGTACTCGATGTCAAACTCGGGAGGACAAAAAAAGTTTTCCTGCCAATGTGGGAGATTGTCACATATACTTCATGGGATCGACCTTGGTTATCGCTTGCACCTGATAAGATTGAAAATAATGGCACAACTTCTTAGTCAGCCATTGCTAGTTAATCAAGACACTAATTGAATATGCAACGTTGCAAGAAGGAATTTCAAAACTTAAAATTAACTTAAACGGATCTCCTTAGCATGCCATAATTGATATAATCTAAGTTGAAACGTTCCATAGATGCTAATAGGTTTATAAAACTTATAAAAGAAACCCTACCATCTATGTTTAGAACATTACCAATTGATATGTGCTTCTCTCTTCAATTTGGATGCGGCATTCCCTTAGACAAATTTTGCAGAACTCCATTAGCACTCGCCTCCAAACCAGGATAGCCTCTACAATTGATCCAAACGAATCTTCATTGACCAAAACCTCGTTGAGTTAGAACTTATTAGTAGATAGCAACTACTAGACCGCTTGAAGACCAACCCAAAAATATAAACTAAGAAGGCTCACTTCAAAATAGAAAGAGCCTTCTAATGAATTATTTATTAGTTGGAGAAACTCATGAAGGATCTCGCACAACTCACGAAGAAAGGGATGTCGAACTCAGAGAGAAAGGCTGAGCAGAAGTGTGGAATAAAGAGAGAAGGGGGAGGCCTATTTATAGGGAGAGGGGAAGTTGTAAACTCCCCTTCAAATACAATGTGGGATGAGAATATTTCCACCCACAAGCAGGTTAGCCGCGGGGGTCCCTTGGACCCGCGGGTTAACCCACGATTGCCTCCAAAAGGCTAGCCCGAGCAAGCTTGCCTTGTGATAAAAGCTTGGGTTTGCGGGCTTTCCCCTCAAGCCCAAGCTTGCAGGCTTGAGTACCACATGCTGGCGGGCTTACGTGGCAGGCCCGAACAAGCGCTGCCATGGACAGTGCTTGTGGGCTTGCAGCTTGCTAGCGCATGCGAGCTTACCCCGCTAGCTAGCGGCTTGCGAGCTTTTCAACTCGTGGGGCAGCCACGCAAGGCCTCTCACTGAACATCCCATGTTCTATTGGGGAAAACTCGTAATGGGAAAAATTCCCTTACTCTACTGCGTGCAATTTTCCCTATTTTCTCTTTATTCCCTTTAATTATTAATTTGGTCCAACCAATTAATAATTAATCTGACGATTTCACCATCCTCAATATTCTCGGCATAGACCCAGTATGTAGGTCCTTTACTTAGTCCGGTAAAGACCCAAAGTGTCTGACCTCATAGGATCCCAAAGTATAGAGCCGCTAGAGGTTAACCTAAACTTGGATTCCCATCCAGAAATCTTTAGGCTCACTTTTCCAGACTGATATGGAACCCAATAACTCTAGATGATCAAATGGGCTTTCTAGTAAAGGCGTATGATCCCTTGATACTCAAAATGTCACATGCCTTTGACTTTATCCGGTTCTGCAGTAGTATACACTCCTTCCATTAGGTTAAGTACCATCTAGTTTATTGAGCTTGGATTAAGTGGTAGCTCATGTAATAACCATATTAGACTTGTTCACGAAGAACACCACTCATCATAATGTATTAAGATTGACTATAAATTTATCAATCTTATACTCTAATAATAGGTTTATGAGTGTGTCTCTTCAACAAGGGGCCTTAAGGTACATCTCCTATTATATCGCTATATCAGGAGTAATGGATCCCATCTTGACTACTCTACTTACAATATGTGATCATCACTATACCCGTAGTCACCCGTGTCATCCTGATAACCAAGGTATGAATAAGTATGATCCAAAGTATAACAACTCTTACATAAGGTAACCAGTATCTCAGGTCTGAGGATACTTGTACTGCTACTACAATAAGACATAACACCAACACATGAATATATTTATTTCCAAGTGTCTATCTTATAACGGTCTCCAATGTATTACCCGAATACATTCATGTGTTAACTTAGGGTACCACCTTCAGCTCATGAGATCAGCTGCTTAGATCTAATCTAAGGAGTTAGTCTACACATGATAGTTTGTCCCCTTCATTGATGTCCAGTCTTAATGAAACTATGACTAGGGACATTTAGACTATTCATAGTAACATGTATGTGCAGTTCTCACACCACATAGCTCCCACTATGTCCTGGCACTTTTACGCTATGAAGTAGTCACAGACTTTGTCTTATCAATGTACATATATATAATACCTCATATATATGTTACCACCGAGATACATAAATAAACAAAAGCACTGATAAACAACAAAGATGCTTTAATTATTATTAATGATAATCCAAAATTGTTTGTACATTATAACTAATTAAGATATATCACCCTAATTGCCTCAAGGGCATACATCATGTCTAAGAATCTCCCACTTGCACTAGAACCAATTGCCTATGTGCTTCATGTCATACTCGTTAACATGTTGGTCATGTTTAACCTAAGTCAATGGCTTAGTAAGCTGATCTGCTGGATTCTGATCCGTTGGGATGTATTCTAAGCTTATATCTTTTCTGGCTACCATCTCACGAATGAGATGGTATTTTCTATGTACATGTCCGTTTCTCTAACGAGACCGTGGTTCCTTTGCTTGAGAAATAGCCCCATTGTTATCGCAATAGATCGCTGTTGGATTTACAATGTTGGACACCACATAGAGATCACCAATAAATCCCTTAAGCTAGACAAATTGCTTAGCTACTTTTGAAGTAACTATATACTTAGATTCTGTGGTTGAATCGACAGTTGTATCCTGTTTGAAATTTTTCCAAACAACTACCCCTCTGTTTAACATAAACACATACCCCGACTAGGACTTATAATAGTCCTTGTTAGACTAAAAAATCACATCAGTGTATCCCTTCATAGAGAGATCACCTTCTCCATATACCAAAAACATATCCTTAGTCCTACATAAGTACTTAAGGATAGTTTTAATGACCATCTAGTGCTTCTCACTTGGGTCAAATTGAAATCTGCTCATGAAGCTAAATGCATGTGAGACGTTAGGCCGAGTGCATACCATAGCATACATGATGGATCTTATCGCTAAGGCATAGGTTTATTTCATTCATGCATAGTCTCCGCTCTTGTGTTCTCGGACAATTAGATTTAGAAAGGTTAATTCTGTGAGACATTGGAAGATAATTTTTTCTTGACTGCTCAAGGTTAAATCTAAGCCAAAACCTTGTCCATGTATGTACTTTGTGAAAGACCTAGCAGCCTTTTAGATCTATCTTGGTAGATTTTTATACTAAGTATAAAAGCGGCTTCTCCAAGGTCTTTCATGGATAACTTCTTTGACAATCATGACTTAACTATCTGAAGAAAAGGAACAAAGTTTCCTATCAGCAATATGTCATCGACATATAATACAAGGAAAACGATCGCACTCCCACTAGCCTTTTTATATACACAGGGCTCATTAATGTTTAGACCTGTTCGCGGGCCGGGCGGGTCCCGAGCTTGCTTCAATGGGCCTGGCTTGGACACTTATTTTTTAAAAAAGCCTTGCCTGAATTCAAGCCCAAAGATTTATGGGCCGGGCTTGGTTTTTATATAAATACCCAAGCCTGGCTCGAGCCCGACCCGACAAATAATTTTATTTATTTATTATATATTTATACATTAAATTTATAATTGTTTTAAGATTTTATATATTATCCTATTAAATTTTTATACTTGATTATGATAAATGTTACCAAATATTAAAGATTTTAAGTAAACCATGCAATTATATTTAAAATTTAAACATATTTTGATTTATTTTATATTTTTTATTAATTTAATAAAAAAATTTATAACAAAAAAAAATATTCATAGGCTTAGGCTAGGCTTGGGAATGACCTTGTTAACCCGACCCAAGCCCGTATCGAGCCCAAAGTTCTAAAGTACGGGCTTGGGTTAACATTTTTTGTAAAAAGCCCGCCAAGTAGCTCGAACCCGGCCCGCCCCGCCCGACGAACAGGTCTATTAGCGTTCGACACAAAATCAATTACTCGGATTGTCTCGTCAAACCTAATATTCCAACTCCATCATGCTTGCTCAAGTCCATAAATGTTCTTCTACAACTTGCATACCTTTAAGCCATCAATGGAGGTAAAATCCTTGGGTTGTGCCACATACACATCCCTATCTAGAATCCTGTTAAAGAATGCTATTTTCACATCCATCTGCTAATCTCATAATCATAATGAGCGGTGATGGCAAGGAATATCCTTAATAGACTTTAGCATTGCCACCGGTGAAAAGGTTTCATCATAGTCAATTCCTTCTTTTTTATTGTAACCTTTTGCAACCAACCTTGCTTTATAGGTAATTATGTTGTCGTCCATGTCACTTTTCTTCTTGAAAACCCACTTACATCATATGGGTTTAATCCTACTTAGAGCATCGATCAAGCTCCAGACTTGATTTTTGTACACAGAGTCCATCTTTGACCTCATGTATGTAAACTATTTGTTAGACTCCGATCCTTCCATTATCTCCTTGTAAGTCTTAGGCTTATCATCTTTCATAAGGAAGAGATGTTTATCATCAGTGATGAGAAACCCATATCGCTCGGGAGCGATTGGAGCCTGACCAGACCTACGTAATATAAGTGTTATAATAGGCTGTTCTATTCTTACACTTTCTTGAGTAACATGCATAGGAATAATCAGTTGATTGTCTGTTTGATCTTCTTGAGTGCCTAACTCAACATTTCTCCCACTAGCTTTTGTAAGTATATGCTCCTTCTCGAGGAATTGAGCATTTCTAGAAACAAGGACTTTTTGTTCCTTGGGATCATAAAAGGTATACCTCATAGTCTCCTTAGGGTAACCTACAAACAGACACCTATCAGACTTAACACCTAGCTTATATGAACTTGTCCTTTTTCTGTAAGCAAGACATCCCTAAACTCTCAGGTGAGAAAGAGCTGGTTTCTTACCATACCACAATTCGTATGGTGTTTGATCAACTAATTTCAAGGGCGCTCTATTTAGAATATAAACCGCGCTCTCAAGTGCATAACCCCAAAAGGATCTGTTGAGTTTTTGTTGGCTCATCATGGACCGAACCATATCGAGTAGGGTTCAATTTCTCCTTTCTAACACTCCATTGTGTTGGGGTGTATAAGGAGGTGTCCACTGGGATAAAATACCATTATCCCTTAGATAATCCTAAAACTCTTAGCTTAAGTATTCACCAGGTTGATCAGATCAAAGGGTCTTGATACTTTTCCCAAGCTGTTTCTCTACTTTGGTTTTAAACTCCTTAAATTTCTCAAAACTCTCAAACTTGTGCTTCATAAGGTACAGATAACCATATTACGAATAATCATCGATAAAGGTTATGAAGTAGACAAAACCCTCATGTTTCTTAACACTCATTGATCCAGATACATTAGAATGTATTATTTCCAAGGTATTAGTGGCATGCTAACCCTTTCATTTGAAAGGTTTCTTAGTCATCTTCACTTTAAACAAGGTTCGCATTCACCATAGGATTCCCATTCCATTGGGCCCAAGTCACCACATTTGTGTAACTTAGTTAAGTGAGTCTCATTTATATGGCCTAGATGATAATGCCATAAGTATGAGGATTTCTCATTATCTAATCTCGATTTCTTTAAAAAGTTCATATTTAGAATTTCAGTTTTAGTATATAGAACATAAATGCCATTAATAGATATTCCAAAAGCATAAAGAACATATTCGCGTCAAATTTGATAATTATTATTAGAAAATAAAATCTCAAATCCCTATGTTGCTAAATGCGTAATAGAAGTAATATTCTTAGTGATAGTAGGAATATAGTAGTAATTGTTCAAAAACTAAAACCAGGCCACTAGGCATACGAAGGCTTTATGTCCCTACAGTCGTTGCAGCAACTTGTGCTCCATTTCTAACTCTTAGGTCCATTTCCCTATTTGCAAGCCTTCTATTATTCTGCAATTATTACACAAAAGTATAGATATAAGTACCATAACCAGTATCCAATACCTTAGCAGACTCATAGGGAATTGTAGAGAAGCTCTCTATCATGAACATACCTAAAGTATATGCCTCACTTGGCTTCTTCTTCACTTATTTAGAAATCTGAACCTTGCAATCCTTCTTCGAGTGGCCGACCTTGCCACATCAGAAGCAGACATTTACAATTCTTTTCTTACTTTCCTTCTTCTTACCGATTTTCTTCTTAGCACTCTAACCCCTTTCCAAAACTGGACCCACCCTTGGAAGGTTTGGTTTTCTCATCTAGAAGTAAAGCCTTTGGATCCTTTCGAATCTTAGGCTCTACCATTTTCAACATGTTGACCAACTCGGGCAGTGTGGCATCGATCTTGTTCATATAATAATTAGTCACAAATTGTGAATAAATATCAGTTAATGAGGCAAGAATCAGATCCACACATAGTTCATGATCCATCACAAAACCTAATCAAGTCAGCTTCTCTATATAACCCAATTATTTAATAGCATGTTGTGGTGCTGAAGTGCCAGCCTGCATCTTCATTCTAAATAAGAAATTTGATGTATCAAATCTCTTAGATTTGGCCTGCTTTGGGAAGAGCTCACGTAGATGGAGAATTATGGTATTGAGATCCATGCTCTTATGTTGTTTCCGAAGCTCAGAATTCATGGTTGCATGCATTATACATGCTGCTATTTCACGATCCTTTCTGTGCTTCTCCCATGCCTCATGTTCATTGGCATTAGTTTCATCATCAAGCTCATCAGGGAGGGGCTCATCTAAAGCATAAGCTATCTTTTCAGATATGAGGACTATCCTCACCGCCCTGAACCAATTAGTAAAGTTTGAACCGTCTAGTTTGTTGTCAAGAATTGAGCAAAGATTTATGTTCGAATTCATTGTTCAACCAAGATATAAGATACATTTTGTTTAGACATTAATATATGTAGATGCATTTAATATAAGGTCTTTAATTAAATACGTAATTCCTACTATTTTATCTACATTCAAATAGCCCCTTCTATTTGAATTCGAGAAATTTGGTCCAACTAATTTTCCTTTGTAGGTAGCATCCATAGTCGCTTATCATGACCCCCTCTATAGCAGGTCAAGCCATAACAAGACAACCATGGTTGGAACCCGTCCATTTGCATCCCATGTAATTACTAATCCATTTGAGTTCTCTTTCTCAAGACATGCGTACCCAACTATACGACTCCTCAAATGTGTCTCCAATTTGGCATTAGCTCCAATTATATGGACAAATAACCCATTTCGGTTAAGGCATTAACCCCATCCATTCTCATGACCAAACACATGTTAAAGGAAAGCATGTTGTACATGTTCTTACATCCATTAATAAGGTTCATATCACGACTTATGACGTGGCATTAGCTCCAATTATATGGACAACTAACCCATTTCGGTTAAGGCATTAACCCCATCCAGTCTCATGACCAAACACATGTTAAAGGAAAGCATGTTGTACATGTTCTTATATCCGTTAATAAGGTTCATATCACGACTTATGAAGGGTAGTCAATTTACCGCCTTAATATTATTGTAGGGATTTTATTGATGCCATTGGTCTCCCCTTAGTCTAGGTCTTATATGATAGGTATGATTATGATAATAATAATAATTCCGGGCTATTCAGAATTATTAACTCTAAGGGAACATGCTCAAGACTGGTACATCATAATCATTCCATTATGCCAAGACTCCATATAGGATGCAAAACAAATAAGGTCCATGTTCAAGTTCTTGCACCTATGTCTATAAGTTTTAATTTAACAACTTAAACCACAATTATAAAACCATATGCGGAATCCAATTGTCATACTAGAAATCAACTAAGTCATAAAAGTCCCTTGGGTACACTTGAACCTAATACCAATGGAATTAAAGTGAATAAGCAGCCAAGTCCAATCCTTGCTAAAATAACCACGTGCACTTCGATTCATTGTACCACATGATTTAAAGATTTCGTTCTTTAATTGATTTAAGTATGGGTCGACCCTCAATTAAAGCTTTTACATGTGTGGTAAAACATTGTTAATTTATATGATAATCACCTAGACGAAGTTTGAGAAAAACCTTAATCTAGTTATCACATCATTTTCTATAATTGGAATTGAAACCTACATCATGTATAGAATACTTTAATCAATTCATAGAAAATATCAATTTCTACATATTATAATCAATCATGCATAGCATAAGGTAGGCTTTGATACCACTGCTAGTTAATGAGGACAATAATTGAACATGCAACGTTGCAAGGTGGAATTTCAAAACTTAAAATTAACCTAAAAGGATCTCCTAAGTATACCATGATTGAAATAATCTAAGTTAAAACATTCCATAGATGCCAATAGGTTTGTAAAACATATAAAATAAACCTTAACATCTATGTTTAAAACATTACCAATTGATGCGTGCTTCTCTCTTCAATTTGGATGCAGCGTTCCCTTAGAGCAATTCTATAGATTTTCGTTAGCACTAGCCTCCAAACTAGGATAGCCTCTACGATTAATCCACACGGATCTTCACTGATCAAAACCTCATTGAGGTAGAACCCGTTAGTAGACAGCAGCTAATAGATCGCTCGAAGACCAACCTGACAATATAAACTGAGAAGGCTCACTTCAAAATAGAAAGAGTAATGATAAGCAACAATAATGCCTTAATTATTATTATTATTAATAATTCAAAACCGTTTGTACATTATAACTAATAAAGATATGTCACCCTAATTGCCTCTAGGGCATACATCATGTCTAATATGATATACATGGTGTCGAATGTTGTTTTATTTGCATATGTAATGGATGGAAAAGCGATTAAAAACATAGCACATAAGATGCACATAATATATCTTTCTTTAAACCATACACTTCCGGTGGAATAAAGGGTCCGACTTCTAAATCTAGGCTAGGATCATCTTAACACAATTAGGATGTCAAGGAGCGAACATGCATAAATCACTTAGATGTTTTGGTATATCCTAAGGGAAGTTACTACAATGATTCTATAAGAGTTCGATCATAATGGTTATTGATGTAGAAGGCTCCTATTGTACTACGATACACTCCAAGCCTCTCCCCAAATAGGTGTGAATGAGGGAGGTATATGTGATATGGTAACAAGTGATCCACACACTAGGTATCATCGACCCCCATGAGATCACAAGCCATACTTTCATGGCTTCATAATGAAAATTTAGAACCCTAACCTTAAGGATAATTCATCCAATGCATATGCTTTGGTGAAATATTTTAGAGGTGAATAAAGTCATTTAAAAACTTTTCAATACTCATCAAAGTCTTTTAAACTTTAAGTTTAAAAAAGAAGAACGATCCCCAACGAAGTCACCACCGCAAGCAGTCAATATTTTACCGCACAGTTACCGCGAGGCACTGACCCCATGACATGGGGTGTGGTAATTTTAACGAGAAAGATGGTACAAATTTTTGAAAGACTCGAGATCTAACCCTCTCACCTACATTACGGAGTCATCACTCGGATAAACTCTTCCTAGAAATTCGGTACAACCTAGATCTATTAAGCCTAAACCGCATCGTAGTAAAGAGATTTGGGTCCGGAAGAGTTACCTACTTCATCATTATTTAAGTTTTAGTTACATACAAGCAACCACCTCTAAAGTATTTCAATTTATTTCTAGTCATTTTCGATTTATGTTGAGTGATTTCAAGCATTCACAAGAGGAAAAATGATAAATAAATAAATGCGATAAGAAAACACTTAAAGAAGAATAATAGAAGCAATAAAATAAAAGGCTTCTAACTAAGGGGTTGGGATTGAATAAAACATTTTTTGGGGTAGTACAAATGGTCCTACATACAATTTTTTTTTTCAAATACATTTATTTTTACAAGACAATACTTGATGGAATAAAATCCACATATACATCTAACCTGCATCCACAAAAGGTTAGCACAATTATATGGCACACCACAAATATTGTTAGTAATATCATACATGACTCAATTAATCATGCAACTAGTTAGATTAGGTGATCGTTAAAGCATTGCGCTTGATTGATTTTTTAAAAGGGGAAATTATAGTTTTCAAGCGATTTTTCTTGCAAAATGATTTATTTTAGACTCGATCTTGCTCATTTTATTTATTTATTTATAGATGTTACATGGCATATGCTATGGTCGGTTATCGAGGAATATTGATTCCTGTTATTGGGGATGCCTAAACATAGGGAAAAATTGAAATCTAGGAGAAAAAGCCTGAAAATAAGTGTTCTGGCCGGAAATAGACGGTGCCTCTACAGCTGAACCGGTGGTGGCCTGACTAGCCACCGCCTAGACCAGTGCCAGTCTAGCTTCCCTGGGGGTGGTCCAACTACCTTCAGAGACATCAGCCGAACTATATAGACCTTGGGAAAATGTTTAACTTTTGTTGAAATTTTCATTTCTAATGCACGAGATGGATGAATAATGGATTTATAACCCGAAACAACTCTATTTAAGGTCATGCCTCTCCAATAAAACTAGCGGGGTTCTAGTTTCTTGGTGCCCCTGTAGTTGACTACAAGGGCGCTGGTCTGACTAGAGGGGTGTCGATTGAGTTATAGGAGCATCGGTCTAGTTAGTGGGCTTCCAGGTTATTTAACAATTTTTCACCTGCAAAACACACAAACACTCAAAATAAACACCAAATCAAGCTAATAAGTCTCCAAAACTCAGAAGCTTACCCCCAAGCCTTTTTTTTGTTGATTTAGTTGATTTATTGTAAGAAACTCCAAAAAAGAAGAAACAATTCTATAGTGGATTGTTTTTGTGATTTTTGGTTTCTTAGAAAGATAAAGTAGAGATCTACACAAAGTATTTAGACCTTAACCTAAGAGGACTACAAGAAAATGGAGAAAAAATCCCTTGAAGATGGATTTTTCAACTTTTTCTAAGACTTGCTCACAAATTATTCTCTTTTCTCTCTTTAATCCAATAATACCCAAAAAGTGGCTAAAATATGTTGTCTCCTCTCTCTCCTCAAAGTTTCAACCTATTAATACCCCTTAGGTTGGTTTAAAGTGAGGGCAAAGTGGAAAAAAATGCTAAAAAATGGTAAAAAGGGGAAATTCAAGTAATTACCCAGTGCCCCTCTAGGTTGCCTGCCACTGGTCTAACTAAGAGGATCGCCACCGATCTAATCAAGAGGACTACCGTCGATGGTCTAGTTAGACCATCTAGAGGGGCACGGGTACTCAAATGAACCCCCGAGGCCCCAACCGATTTTCTCGAGAAACTCTGGAAATTAATTTTTTTATCTTTTTAAGTATTTTTTAATTAATCTAACACCTAAAATTTAACTTTTAATTTTTTCAATATTTTTATTTATTTATTTATTTAAAATGAATAATACAAGGCTTTTAAGACTAACACTTGTTTTACTATAAAAAAAAAGAAAGAGGTGAACTAAACCTATGAAATAAAATTAACTAACACTTAAATAATTTATCTTAACATGTGATAAATGTTTGAAAGGGTCAAGAGAACTTATTTTGACACCATCTTAGCCCTGATTATAAGTTCACAAAAGCCTGAAGAGCAAGTATATAAATAATAGGCTTTCATCATTGTTTCGCGAGAGGGACCAAGAATCCTGTGCTCACAGCCAGCTATACTAAAAGTTGGCTTGGGAGACTTGGGGGGATCCTAAATTATCGTAGAACTTGCTTCATAATTAAGGGCCAAACAAATCCCCATGATCATTACATGATGTACGTCCTCCTCTCTCGCCTTTTTCAACTAGCGGAATATGATAAGTGTATAATTACACTTATTATCATGATATTTTTACTTATAAATTGATGTGGTTTAAAGTCATTTTATACTTCATATAAAAGATTTCACGTGGTATTAGTTGCTTTTGATGCAAATGCAGAAACTAGTGAATCCAGGGAGTGAAATGATCAAAGATGGAACTCTATGTAAAAAGAGTGAAAAAGGTGCAAGAAGATGCACGAAACATAAGGAAATGGCTTAGGATCGAAACTGTCAAAGATCGGTAAAGTTGTAAAGAAGAAAGATGAAGAAAAACACATTTCACGGTCATGATACCCATTTACAGTCACGACTTGTCATTCTTCACAAACAGAAAATTTCCAACCAATAGTCATAATCATGACACATATATCACGCTCATGACTTGTGACGGTTATTGGTAAACTCTTCTCAACTACCAACCACCGGATAAGAACGATCAACCAGCATCAAATGCTAGATGAAAAGACACCTTTTGGAAGTAGACCAATCACAAAAAGGTGCCTTTCCATTGTGGATAAGGATGAAATTTTGCATCCAATCATATTGAAGTGATGCAACCCTTCGCCAATGGACATGACTCTTTGTTTGGATAGACGCAACCCTTTGCACTCTATAATATTTTCGTGTGTGGCATAGTGGGATGAAATAAATGATAGACATGGTATAGCGTGTATGCATAGATAGAGAGTGAATAGATTTCACTACGTTCAAAGTTATAGCGAGAAAAATGTATAAGTGATTCGATTCTTATTTCGATCACTAGATTTCTCCACAAATTCGAGCGATTGTTGTATGAGTGTAATTGCAAAGCACTTATTAATAAAAGTTTCTGTTCTTCAACATTCATTTGTTCAATATTCATAAATAATAGCATCCTAGCGGAGGTTCTTTACGAGTCAAGACCAAATTCAAAGTAGACGCAGGAATTGGGGGAATTGATGACTCCCATTAAAGAGTGGATACGGTTTGATCAACTTTAGCTTTCACTTGCACACCTTACAACTTTACTTTGTTTTCTACTTCTACTTTCTATTTCAAAATTTATGATATGTCTATGTGTCATAACGAGTATTTCATTTTGCGTCATTTATATTAATCAAGTTATATGCTTTCGAGTTGACTTTAAGAGTGATTTCGGGGTTAACAAGATTGTGTATAATCACTGAATCTATGATTATAATGTTGTTTAGTGAGCCAACATTTTTGGAGTGGTAACTTGCTAAACATAGCTATGTGAGAGTGACCCGTACTAAGCATAGTATTATTGTTATCCAAGTTCTTATAAGTGTCATAATTTGTTTACCCTAGATTTAGAAAAGTCATTTCATGTGTTGCTCTACAGTGAATTATTGAATATTTAGGTGTCTAGAACCGTGTTTGTTGAAGTTATCTAGTGTATGAACTCTTCTTGATGATTTTGCATATTTTTCTCTACTATACTTATTCTTAGGGAATATCTATATAGTTTACATCTTCTCTAATCTGTTCATGCATTTGTCTATTCATCAGTCTACCATCCAAACCCTCCAATACAAATGATCTTATTTCTTTTGTTATGTAACTCTAGTTGGTCTTTAGAACTGAATTCCTTCCTTGTACGATCGATATCTTTTAAAACTACATCTTAACTGTATACTTGCAGTGGTTATCATTTTTCTATTTGATAAGCGGTACTGACAACATATGTTCATATTTAGAACTTTTATCTTATTAGTAGAAAAGTGGGGAATAAGGTTTTTGGCACCGTTATCGAATATATCGGAACGAGTATAGTCAAAATCTTACGATTAGAATACATACTCAGGGCTCTACCCAAATTCACCATCCCACTTTGTTATTAAATTGGGGTAAGGGTTTAGACATTTGTACTCGGATTCAAAGTTGGGCCATGAATTTTCTTCTCTACAACAAACTTTTGATTGCTCTATAGAAAAGCCTCATAGTTTTTGGTATGGTGTCTTTGAGCCACATGCTACGTGTAGAAAGTACTCCACTCGTTTAGCTTTGGAGGTGAATAAGGTTTGAGATTATCAAGAAACTTGAGCCCCCAAGGCTTGGCAAATAATTGTGTCAAATTCAAGACATTGGTAGAGATTCCACGGTGGATGTCCATAGCAGGTTAGACCATTGAAACCTTGATTGGCTGCATGACTTGAATTGCAGTTTGTGGGTTAGACTAGGCTTTTGCGGGGGCGAAAGCGGCATAGATACATCATTGAATTTTTTATGCCAAGTTTTCTAAGCTTTTCGGTTGTTAATTGAACTTCATTGTAACTAGAGAATTCATCCATTCCCATTTGTATTTTATAAAAAGGCAACACGCCGCCAACCAACTTAACTATCTGTGAGCATATGACGTTTAACCCAAACGGTCATCACGAGACGCCGACCCCGTGAGATGGGGCTTGGAGGTTTTCCTAGTTGGAAAAATTATGTTTTTAAGTTTAAAGAAAGAAACTTGTTCGTGTGACAAGTTTAATAGACTCAAGATCAGAACCTCTAGCATATGGTATTCATAGTCACCAACCGGATCAGCTCTTCCGAGAAAATTTGGTACAACTTAGATCCGTTAAGCTTAAGCGATACCATAGTTTAGAGATACGGGTCCGAGATGAGTTACTTATTTCTTCATTATTTGAGTTAACATTATTCACATTTAGAAACAACATTTATGATACTTTAATTCAATATAGATGTTTTTGCTTTTGGTTATTTAGCACGCATGTGAAAAGCAGTAAATATATAAAGTGCGAGAAAGTAAATACGTAGGAAAGTAAATGCGCCTAATCTATGGGATTAATTACATCTTGGGATGGGAGATTTACAAACCACCTAAATACATCGATATCTAACTAATATTACATTTGATATATGCGATACATGAAGGAAATTAAACCCTAACATACATCTATCCTAAACTACCAGCATTTACAAAGGTTAGTACAAGGGATATTCCACAACACAAATATGTACCAAGTGTACCATGTATGCTCGATTTGGATTTTGGCAAGACCCGTGTGGTCGAGGTAAAAAAAGGAGATTTTGAAGTTCTTATTTTATAAAAATGGTTCATTATTATTTTCAACTATGTTGGTCATTTTTGTTGGTGAAAATGCCGCATTTTATATTGTTGGGTCGGTTATCCGAGAACTTGAGTTCCCTTCATGTGGGTGACCTAAAAAATATTTAGAAACATAAATCTAAGCCAAACATGCATAACATAGCCATTTTGGGTTAACAACGGTAACGATATTATCTATATCGTTACCTATTTCCCTGTGAAGGGAAATATCGATATGGATGGCCCGAAGTGATTTCGTTGCTACTAAAATCCATAATCAGCATATTAATACATTAAAAATTCATATATAACTACTAAATAATTACAATTTAGAAGTTTTTTTTACCCCTAATCATCCTTTTCCAAACTCAATAGGGTCTCAGTGGGCCATTTTGGACCCAAATGATTCGAAATAGAGCAAAACAAAGCCAATACATGATTCTACCATGCAATGTCATTAGCGATATAAAAAA
Organism: Euphorbia schlechtendalii; assembly: GCA_949673415.1. NCBI lineage: Eukaryota > Viridiplantae > Streptophyta > Magnoliopsida > Malpighiales > Euphorbiaceae > Euphorbia > Euphorbia schlechtendalii. The sequence continues at coordinate 26,897 of CATIWQ010210099.1, forward strand.
TGATGTTGTTAATTACATTAGTGATTTTGTTAACGATATCGGCATTCCAGACCTAAAAAAACACACAGAAATAGCAAAACAAAAATCTAAAACTTCAAACGATCATAACTTTTGCTATACTTAATTGATTTGGATGATCTTTATCATTCCAAAAATCTCAAGATGTGTATAATATGTTTATGTAAACAAAATACTCAAAAATATTTGACATAATAATGAAATTCCTGTAAAACAGTTTGGTGTGCGAAGATGGAAATAATAAAAAAGAAAATGAAACTTAAAAAAGGTAAGCATATAAACGTAAGCACAAACTCTAGGAACTCAGAGACTTACCCTGGTCATGAATCCACTTTCTTTAAGGTCCATAAAATCCTGTAGGAAGCTCTCCTGTTTTCTTTTTGGTTAGATTTGGTTGTTGGTTGGTGATTTATCGAAAATCTTCGGAAGCGATCTATTCCTTGCCAAAGTAGATGCTTTAGAAGGTGTAGTAACCTCCAAGTGAAAAATAAAAATTTTTAGACTCTCCATTCAAGTGTAAACCTCAAGCATTGCGTAAGTGATATCTAAATCTCAAGTTTGCTTAAATGATCTCTACACCCCAAGCTTTGCTTAAAATAAACCTCAAAGTTTATTAAAGATGAACAAGTGGACCCTTGTGACCCAAGTTCATGCCCTTTTCATGGACTTAATCTAACTAACCCGAAAACCTAAGTGAATATGTGCTTAAAGTTTTAACTTAGTTAAAAAAATGCTCAAAAATTGAAGAACACTCCAACTATGAACTTCACCATTGAACTCAGCTTCCTTGGCTCCCTATGCACAAAATGTGAGCCCCCCTCCATCTCTAAAATTCTAGCTCTATCTTTATGGAGCTCCCTTCAATCCAAAGTCAACTTAGGATAGCTTTAGCCCATACTTCCTTTTATTTCTAGCCCATTCCTCTCTTCCTTTTATCAAATACTTCAAAATATTTGATGTGAAGGTCTTAAGTAAGGTGTGGGGAGTGGTTTTGCAATGATCATGTCTAAGCATGTGGGTAAAGTCCCCTTTTGGCTAAAATTGCAAAAAGTGCAATTTTTATTGTGCTGGAAAGTCGATGTCGGTAATGATATTGATAATGTCGTTAATGATATTAGCTATGTCGTTAATGACATGACCATGTTGTTAACGACATGGCTTCTTTTCCTTGGGCTTTTTATGTTGAAATTGCCTAAAAAGGTTTAGGCTCAAAGGAACAAAGCAAGCTTCCTCTAAATGAATTCAAGACCTTGTAAAAAGGGAAAACCCAGCAAGGAATTATAACTTCATCATCGAACTCAAGAGTCTGCAGCGAAATCTTGTGCTTAAAGGTTACCCCTTGTGGGATCAATGCTGATATGAGATCAGTATGGTCCCATGATTAAAAGTGTAGCGGGTTTAGAGATGATACCTAACCTGTCACGGTTGGCACTACTAGGAGTGAAAACTTCACAATAACTGGAGGCTTTCATCTTGGCGTCATGTTGTCGGGTACTGACCTCTTCATTTCCCTTGTGAATTACCCATTCAGTAATGGTTACCCCTTGAAGGTTGACCTTTGGCTTGTTTCTACCACTGGAATTGTTGGTAGAAGGAGAACGTTAGTTACGTGCTCCCATCCCTTTGGTTTAAAATCCCATGTGCAGACCGCACAGACTGTAAAAAGCCTAGAAGGGGATGTGGACTGTAGAAAGTCCACTGACTATAGAAAGTTTGTAAAATGATGTGGATTGTAAAAAAACACGTTAATTGTTGAAAGTCTAAAAAAGGAATGTGGACTGTAGAAAGTTCGTTGATTGTAAAAAGTCAAAAAAAGTGTGGACTTTAAAAAGTCCATTGACTGCAAAAAATTCTGAATAAGGATGTGGACTATAGAAAGCCCATTGACTGTAGAAAGTCTAAAAAAGGAATGTGGACTGTAGAAAGTCCGTTGATTGTAAAAATTCAGACAAAGGTGTGGATTATAGAAAGTTCGTTGACTGCAAAATGTTTGAAAAAGGACGTGGATTGTAGAAAGTTCATTGACTGTAGAAAGTCTAAAAAAGGAAGTTTGTTGATTGTTAAAAGTCGGGAAAAGGTGTGGACTGTAGAAAGTTTTTTGACTGCAAAATAAATTCGGAAAAAGGTGTGGACGGTAGAAAGTTTGTTAACTGTAAAAAGTAAAAAAAAGTGCGGACTATTGTGAGCATGGAATTTTTTACCAGCTCGCGCGTTCGATGATGTGAGGGGTTTAATCCTTAAAACACACAGTTTTCGATTATCCAGAGATCTTCAAATGGGAGTGCTCCTCGTCTCTAATTTTATTTTTAAGGACTTAAATTATTAAGGACTTAAAAGATTAGAATTTAGTAAAAACTAACTAAAAATATTTTTATAAAATTAAAAATATAAAAAATATCTATAAAAGAAAAAAAATTGGGAGTCAGGCCTGGCAAGAGATCTGGTGAGGCAACCCTGCCAGAAATTCTGGCGAGCCTCGCTGGAGTTCTGGCGAGGCTAGCCTCGCCAGAAGAATTCTAGCGAGCCTCGCTAGAACTTCGGTGAGGGCACACCCCCCTCGCCGGAATTTCTTTCCTTTTGGATTTTTTCAGGATTTCCCCTATAAATATCAAGGATTTTTTAGTATTCCCGACCAACATTTTTTAGCAGAAAAAGACAAACAAAACACTCTGATTTTTCACAATATTGTCTGAATTAAAAACACTTTTTGATTCGACTATCTTTTAAACATCAAAAACTTTAAAGACGATGAGGAACGCTCCCAAGGATTAAGCGGGTATAACGAAGTGGATTTGCTCTGTAAGGGTAAGCCTCTGAGTTCTTAGAGTTGTTTTATCTTATGCTTTTCTTTATGTTTTATTTTATTTAATATATTGACTTAGGAATAATTCTACTTTTTATTATTTTGTAAATATTACTGTAATATTGTTCTTCCTTCTTTTCAGTTTCTTCTAATTATCGAAGATTCCTGTTAGAATAACCCCACAAAGGGAATAAAAAATTTATTCTCGGATAACTATCCCCACATTTTTACCATGCGAGCATTTTCACTAATTAAAATGAGCAACCAATGTGTTAAAAAAACGAAGCCATTTATTTCTAAATAAGAACTTTTAATATTCGATTTTTTTCAATTAGGCCACACGGGCCCTGTCAAAATTAAATCGAACATATGTGTAAATGTTATGTTATACAATGTGCTAACCTTTGTGGATACATGTAGATTAGGATTAGATGTATGTTTAAGATTTTATTTTTTCCTTCAGGTATTACAATTTCAATTATATTTTTTTAGGAAATATAATTAATAGATTAGGCGGGCAGTTACATCCCCAAGGTTTTGTAATTTTAATCTTTACTTTTCTACATTTATTTATCACTTTATGTATGGATTTATGTCTTTCCAAATATGTGTGAATCATGCATTATAAATCGAAAATAACATAAGTTCGAATATGCACAATTAAGAAATATGGTTTTCTATAGATGTAATATAATGTTACCCAGTAAGAAGTAAGCAACTTATCCCAAACCCGAATCTCTGTGTCTTAGTGGGCCGTCCCCCAGACCTTAAGCCTCACAGGACTCTAATTCCTGGAAGAGCTAATCCAGGTGGCGACGCTACACTAAGAAATAGTTGATTCGAGTTTGACCAATCTAAAAATGTTTCCCGCTTTTTCTTTAAAACCTTTCGGGTCCCCGACCCGGCACAATTTCATTTTCAACAAAAACACCCCGGTGGACTACGCCTTTCAATCACGCACTCTTGGCTCATTGCATTCCTTGTCACCCGCTCACAGTGGCGACTCTGCCGGGGATTTTTCTTAAACTTTTTTTTCAATGGTTTTAGATTTTGGATTGTTGCCTAAAATTATTGATCACATTATTCCGTATCTTCTTGATTATGACATATTCATAATTTCGCATTGCAATAGAGGGGATTAGCCCGTATTTCTAAGGTGCCCTATTACCGCAAAGCTTTCTCTTGTACTAATCTGCCTCCCTGAGAAAAGATAGTGCTTGAGCGAGTGGAGCACTTGTTGCCATATTGCATGTACCTTCCTCGTTAGAACCCATTTGGGGTGAGGCTTGGAGTGTATTCTAGTGCAACAAGAACCTTCTAAATTAGCAATCCATTTACAAACCTCATGTGAATAAGCCGTAGGCATTTTCCCTAGGGTTTTACCCAACAAATGAACATGCATTATATTTTCCTACAGGTGCACTCCTTAGTATCCTCGTGATACTAAGATGAACCAAACTTAGGATAGAGACTAGCAAAAAAACCTACGCTCAGGAGTTGTATGGTTGGAAGTTGGACATTGTATGTTCTGTACTATGTATTTACCACTTTCGATTCATCATGCATTGTACAAATGTGCCATGCTAACCACGAATCTTAATGCAAACACTTGAATGCACACACTCATGTTATTAAAATGAATTAAAATGGACATATCATTTTTTCATCATCATGATGCCTATTAGGTATCACTCACACTTAGGCTTAGTCGACGCTTGAGATCATGTCACCCTAGGATATCATTAAACCAATTAGAATCATGAAAGATCATTTACATTAAACCCCTATAAGGTAGACCTACCTTAGCCTTTACATGACGCCCACTTGGTGTCCGATTCATAGCCCTCTTGGGGTGATTATACACTCCAAAAGCCTAAACAAGGCAAAATACAAACCATGTTTTCCCACATTAAGTGATATCCCAATTAATATCCTAACCTAAGCCCACACAGGGTGAACTCACTTCAAAAACCTCACCTTACCCTTATTCGAGGTGTCCACTCACCCGAACTATCCACCCACAAGGGGTAATAATTCATGCACCACCACATACCCTTTTTTTTATAATGATATCCACACTAGCATCCAAAAACTTACCATAATTGGGCAAAAGAACCAACACATTCATTTAAATGCTACATACGTTAGTTATTTTCATGCATTTTTAAACTACTTTTCATCAGGTTATATCACACTGCTTACCCAAAAATAACGAGACCTTTTCATTTCATGAGATCTAATCACAGCATGAAATCTCAAATTATTAACCTATTACCACATAGGTAATTTGGTCACTTCATCACATCATTCCTATCACACTACCCTACGGACATCGTGCAGATCTCGAATCCACCCGCAAGGGCTGGACTTTCATTCACTCATCCTTATCACCTTATCTAATAACTAATGCTTCTTTTTTGTTTTGATTAACAAAATTTTTTATTTCGCGTCATGGCACGTTAACCCTTTATGTATGCAGCCATGACATTAATACTCCATGCATCAATCACGCATCATGTCCTAATATGCATAACCTAATGATCTTCCTATGTACCTTAGCTAGGAAAAAGCCTTTCTACCAAAGGGCTTGGAACAAGTTTTCTCACCTCTTACTTGGTATCTCTCTGATAGTTACCTCCTTGGAGGGAGTTCCGTACACAGACTACAGCAAAGACTCGGGTTCAGAATCAAGGCAGCGTACTCCGTTCGCTCAGATTAATAGCACGACTAACTTGCAAGAAGAGAATGCAGGGGAAGAATAACTTATTGAGGGACAAAATTCCCAAATAAACTAATCATCGGTGAGTACCAGATTGCGACCGCTGTGAATGCATTTGTAATTAATGACCAGTTTACGTCACTCATCAAACGTCACACCAGAACTAGGTAGTCCGAATAGAGGGTCAATGATTTAGTGCCCAATCCAAACATCAGTAGTACAGCTTTACCAAGGGGACCATCCTCTTCTGTTGTAATGTTCCCAGTCTCCAACACTATCGCACTCATCTACTACCAGTTTGGGGAAGGGTAAGGCCAGCCACAATTGCATCATGCCACAAATGATTTTGGAAACATTTCTCAGCTGCAGGTGGGTGGTCAATTCTTCCCAGGGTAGCCAAGACAAACACCTTTTGCACCAAGATTGGTGGAACCAACAGAGATCAAGCCTTCCTCCAGCTACATTCTGTTCATCCAAGGGGTGGCTCAACCTTCAGTTCCAAGTTGGAGCGCGCTCAATCTGATGTTTCAAGTTCATGGGAAGTACAATCAAGGTAGTCAATTTGGTGGCTCGAGAACTGGGAATTACATCCTCCAGCAACCGAGGATGGCAGAGCTATGGCTACAATTCTTGGCTACTTATGGTGGTCACCTTGTATAAGGCCAGATAGGCATGTTCCCGGCACAGTCGGCAGGTGGAGATGAGGATACACTGCCATCAACTTTTACGATGCCTCAATTTGAGACATACACAGGCACCGCGGACCCTCGTGCTCATCTTGCACATTACCAGAATGTGATGAGGGCCTTGAGGATAAGTGACTGCATGATGACTAAGCTATTCATTATTACGCTTGGGAGTCCCATAAGTGAGTGGTATTGTCATCTCCCCGTTGACATAGCTTATGATAGGGGATGCTATCCTAGGCCATGGTGGATCATTATGGTTTCAACACCCTGATGGTCACTACAATGCAAAACTTGGAGGCCGTGAGGTAGAAGCTAGGCGAGAGCTTCAAACCTTACTTTGAATGTTGGATGGCCACGCAGGTCAGGTTACAGGCTTGGTTGTGTTTGTTAGAAATGACAGTGAAGCTTTTGGATGGCTTGTTGCCAGCTTATAGGAAAAGGCTTGGGTCGGAGAACTTTCACAGTTTCCCAGAGGTATTCGTTCGGGTAAAAAAGATAAAGTGTTACGATGCTATGGCTGAGCCAGTGGAGCAGCCAGCCAGTAAGCACTGGTACAAGAAAAATGAATATAACCCCGTGCAGGTAAAGGTGAAACAGCCTGCTGTACAACTGGTGCAAGAGGGGAAGGTAGATGCTATTAGGTTGTCTAAGGAAGAATATCATGGCATCTCCCCTTATACAGCCAACCTTGGGTTCCTATTCACTAAATTACGGGAGCTCAAGCAGATGGAGAGTTGGAAAAAGCATGTTTCTCCTAAGCCCAACGATAAGAACAACTTTTGCCACTACCATGTGACTGTGGGGCACAGGATGAATAACTGTAAAGAACTGCTAAAGGCTATCCAGAAGCCAGTGGATGACAAGATCATTCATGAAACAACACTTAAACCAAATACCAAGATAAATCCTTTGTTAAATTTTGAGGTAAAGGTGGGGATGATCAACTCTGGGATGGAGGAGAAAAAGGTGCTCAAATGCATTTCTAAAAGCTTAGGGGAGTTCGTAATGGTAGTTAGAGAGGGAATAGATCTAGGTCACGTGTTGAGGATGCTGGAAGAAGAATCAGTCCGTTGAGGGTTCGCAGGCAAGATTAGAGTATCTACGGTTGACCTTGTTGGGTTGTTGGTTTTACCAGCCAAAAACCTACATCGCTTCATGTAGGAAGGGATCTATTAGGAGAAGCACTAGCTAGCGGGGAAGACCAATACGTAATGGTAATCGGGTTAGGTATGGACTCGGATGATGTGATGGAGATTCTTGAGTTGCAGTCGAGTAATTGGGAAGTTACAAATAGGAGGAGATCCCGAGGGCCAGCTTCATTTTGGCTAGCATATCCGTATTCGATGGGAATAACGCACCGTCTTCCCATTTTTTTAAATTTTATACCTTGTGTCAGGTACAAGGCCTGTCATAAAATATGATAGTAACACTGTTTCCCTATTCGTTAGCGAGAAACAGATAAAAAGCACATGGAACTACATTGCTACAGAACTCTAGTTATAATTGGCATTCCTGGAACCATCGAAACAAGGCATGTGAGATATGCTCACTTGCAAACAAAGGGATGGCAAGCCGCTCAAGAGTTATATAAAGAGGTGGATGTTCATTTACATGGTAATGTCTGCAAGACCAACCGAGCAAGTTGGTGTTCAGTTGATGGTAGAAGGATCACGCGATTGGTACCACCACCACTTGTCAAGGTTGGTAATCCAAGATTTTGATGAACTATCGTATCACGCCCACCACCTCGAGAGAGAGCGAGTATAGGACTCCATAATGTCCTTGCAGTATGGTCAGAGATACCTACCAATTTGGTCTTTGAATTGCTATCAATGCCTAATGCATGGGTAAATGCCTTAACTGATGAAGGGCAAATCATGGAGGAGGATCCACTGGCAGAGGTGTTCACAATGGAGAGGGTTGAATCCCGAGGGTACATGATGGAAGTAGATTCTGGAAAAGCACCGGTGCGGGTGCCAATCGACCTGGATGCATATGTCCTTAAATCAAGAAGAAAGAGGAAAATAGATGAGGGGACCTTAGTTGAAGGGGAGACCATCCTGTATGGGAAGAAACCCATCAATCTGGACACTTACAAGCTAAAAGGGCCACAGAGTCAATCTGATGATGGATATGATCAACACCCCTGGGTAAATTCTAAAGAGATGAGGGTCATCGAAGATGGGGTACTGAGGGTTACCCGTAGTGGAAGGGTTTTTCGAAGGGAAGAGGTCGTATAGCTTAATAATTCCATTCCCGAGGAAATCTTTAGGGAATAATTTGAACCACCACTACCTCCGTAGGTGGATGAGGATGTATTAGACGTGGATTCCATATAAACTTGTTAAAGGGGACTCAAGTAACAAGCAAAATACAGCATTTCGAGATATCCCAAAAACAAAGGATGGGTCTGGTTAAAAGGCTGATGGAGATGCTTACAATGCCTACAATGTCAGTGATAAAAATGTGCACTGCAATCGGGGAAGGGATCACTCCCCACCAGCTACCAGCCGTGACTTTCAACCACTCAGAATTGCCACGAGAACTTGGAGCGCACAACAGGGCACTATTTATTAAAGTGCAAATTTTTTATCGAGCAATCCCACGCGTGATTGTTGATAACAGGTCAGCCTTGAACCAATTCCCACTTAAAGTCCTACCCCATTTAGGAATGCGAGAAGATATGCTGACCAGTTCTGACGTAATAATTCAGGCCTATGATGATTCCAAGAGGGGATTGGTCGGTATTTTCGAAGTAGAGGTCAATGCAGGAGGGGTGGCCTCTAATGTAAAAGTTCATTGTGCTGGATATCCAAGTAACCTACTCACTACTATTAGGCATGCCCTAGATTCATACAATAGGGGCAGTCCCATCTACCTTGCACTAGAAGATAAAGCTCATTCATAATGGGCGGCCAATAACTATTGAGTTAGATGAGGAGTCAGTCATGGCGGCCGCTACATTCGAGGAAAGAGAATCATGAGGGCTTAAGGTGCCCGTAACCACTAAAGAAAAAAAGGGGCGTGGGACTCCAAAAGGGTACCGTTTCTTTCCCGGAAGCTTAAAAGCTCTTGTGAAGGAATAGTGTTTTATCTTAGGAAGGGGTTTAGCAAAACACCATCAGGGGATCATCAGAGCTATCGATTATGTTCTTGTCACAACCGGGGCTAGGTTTGGACTTCGCCCAAACCGAAAGATGTATAAACATAGGTGACCCTTATTCCACAACATGGTAAGCATCTGTGAGCCTAAGGGGAGTAAGGCATAACAAACAATTCTAAATGGGGAAGAGGTCAAAGGGCTCGAAATCTTCAACGATGTGTTCGACTTTGCCGTTAGAAAAATGATTGAGCAACCTGGGGAGCCCTTATCCTGGAGATTACCACAGTTGAAAATGAACTGATCGAACCTGTTCGCCACTTTTCTATTGATAAGTTTAATAACTTTTTTGCAAAGAGTTTGGCTATATATTAATGGTGCCAAAAACTTGTTCGCATAAAGTATATTTGTTGTCAGTACCATTTATCAAATAGAAAAAGGATGATAACTGCAAGTATACAGTTACGATGTAGTTTTAAAAGATATTGATCCCATAGGGAAGGACTAGCTCTAAAGATCAACAAGGAAGATAAAAGAAAGAAAATAAAATATATTGATATTTTGGATAGGAGGGTTAGAATGAAGATTGAGTTAATATAGATATGAAAGATTAGAGAATCTAAATATATAGATTTTCCCTATGAAATAAAATAGCAGAGAAAACATGCAAGTTCAACAAAGATATTACGATTCACTAAACTAATCTAACAAACTCGGTTCAAAATACCCAGATGTTCAATTATTCGCTGCAGAGTAACACATGAAATAACTTTTCTAAACATAGAGCAAACAAATTAAGACAATTATTAAACCTGGACAACGTCAATACTATGCTTAGTACGGGTCGCTCTCACATAGCCATATTTAGCAAGTTACCATTCAAAAAATGTTGGCTCACTAAACATCGTTATATCATAGATCCAATGATTATACACGATATTGTCAACCTCGAAACTACTCTCAAAATTAACTCCAACGAATATAACTTGATTAATATAAAAGATTTAACAAGAAATACGCATTATGACACATAGACATATCATAAACTTCAAAATAGAAAGTATAAGTAGAAAGCGAAGCAAAGTTGTAAGGTATGAAAGTGAAAGCTAGAGTTGATAAAACCGTATCCACTCTTTAATGGGAGTCATCAATTCCCGCAATTCCTACGTCTGCTTTGAATTCGGTCTCAGCCAGTACAGAACCTCCGCTAGGATGCTATTCTTTTCGAATATCGAATAAACAAATATTGAAGAATGAAAAATTTTATTGATAAGTGATTTGAAAGTACACTTATACAACAATCGCTCCAGAATATTGAGAAATCTAGTGATCGAAACATGGATTAGAATCACTTAAACATTTTCTTGCTAACACTTATGAACGTAGCGAATTCTCTATCTATACACACACTATATTTCTCTCATGCACTCTAATATTTTCCCTCTGTCTCACTGCACGAAATTGTAAGGTTTGGAGCCCTATTTATAGAGTTTGAAGGGTTACATCTATCCATGAAGAGTTGTGTCCATTGGTGAATGATTGCATCACTTCATTGTGATTGGTTGAGAAGCTTCAATCTAATCCACAATGGATAGGCATGTTTTCATGATTGGTTGATTTCTGATAGGTGTTTATTCGTTGGTAGTTGATGGCGTTTGATCGTTCTTATTTGGCAGACTTCTATTTTGGAGAAGAACAAGTCGCGACAACGAATGATTGTCACGACTGTGAATTGCATTTTTCTTCAGAATTCTCCTTGTAAATAAACCAATCTTTGATAGCTTCAATTCTTAGCCAAATCTTTAAGTTCCACACATCTTTTTTTACCTTTTTCACTCTTTTTTCATAAAATTCAACTTTAGTTCATTTTACACCCAAGATTTACCTAGTATCTGCATTTGCATAAAAAGCAACTACATACCATGTGAAATCTTTTATATGAAGTATAAAAATGACTTAAACTATAGTGTTTAGTGTGTAAAATTAATATGATAATAATACACTTATCATACCCCCACACTTAACTTTTTCCTTGTCCTCAAGGTAAATTCAACAGAAGTGTATAAGTTAGTAAACAGGTTCGTACCTCATTTGGCAAAAGATTATTGCAGTGAGTACCACATTCCACGTTGCAAAAGATTTCAAGTAGAAGTTTGAAATTTTCCACAACTTATTAATGTGCAATTTATGTAGTTTAGTTATATACCTTTACTCTTAATGGAGAGTCAACCGAATCGCATCTTCATATAAGCATTATATGAATACTCGAATATTACCTTCACTTAAGCATAGTATAAAGTATAAAGGACATAGAAAGCACTCTTTGATTAATTTCTCTCAAGGCATTTTTAGGTAACCTAGGATGCTAAAACACTCTCGGTGGTTGCATTTTATGCTCCATACCACTCTCCCCTTTTTTTAATGGTTGCATTTTATGCTCCATACCACTCTCTCATTTTTTTCTTTTAAGCATATGTTTTTGAACTACTTTGTACTTTGCACCCATTTTTCGTGCTATGCTTTCTTTTTTTTTTCACTCAATGAATGGTTACAATTTCTGCTCCCATTCCTTTACCTTTTGCATAACTCATTGGTTATCCTCTCTTTCTTTTGATTTTACTTTAATACCCTCATCCTTTATTGATCAATTTCAAAGTATTATGGTGACAGTTTCCTAACACTTTAAACACACTCAATACATATATGACTTATTCGAGATTTGCATATAAAACTTATAGTAAGAATACCATTAGATATTACTCCACTCAAACTTATCGGTAGCATTAAACTAAAACAATATAACTTATACTAATTCATGTTGCATCGAAATATATATTGAGACTTACTTGGAATGTTGCTTTGAATGTTGCTCACCACTCATCCTTGCCAATTGCTAAATGTTGTGATAAAAATGCTCAAATGGTGATGATAGCATTTGAACATCATCGTCTTGTTGTTCAAATTTATTTCCATATTTAACAAATATTTACAAGCAAACATAACAATCAAACACAACTACACTTAAAAAGAAACACTATACAAGGTTCTAATTTGAAAAGAAAAGAAAACTATTCATGGGGGAAGTGATCCTATTATTCGGTTAATCTCGTAGTAAGATCCCATTAAATCTTGCTTGACATCAATCGGTAGATCACGAATGTCTTCAATTTTTCTACGAATCGAAAATTGCTCTTCCATAAGGTCACTCAACTTTCCACGGAGGTTGGGATCTCTACGCTCCTCTTCTCGTACAATTTCCCTTTCTCTTTCTTAGTCTACTTACACCCTTTCTTCCCATGGTTTCCAATTATAGGTTATCCTATCCTCTCCAATGTACCTTATTAAGAAATTTTTCTCAAAAAAGACTTCTATCGTTAACTCCAGAATTACATCTTCACAAGTGAAAATTTTCGTGAAATATGGTGATCTTCCTATTTGTCCCAACAGATTTGCCATTGTCCATCACCCATATTTGGTCATTTCATGATTTTGTGCTAAAGACATGAGTGTCTCCATCATAATCCTAGAGACATCGATAGGTGTGCCCTGCAAACAATTCTTTAGGTCTGACAATATCGGAGTTGGACTTGCCAAACAGCGCTCCACTAAAGTAAAAGTGTAGTGCCAACAAACAAGGATCACGAATCCACTGACTATAGGCAGATTCTTGTTAGTAATAAGTTTGACCCATTAAGCAATTCCACATTGGTACAGGATTCCAACCAGGAAGCATCTTATAGAAACAATCCCTCAGAAATCCCAAATACTTTTCCAAAGCCTTCCTTGTAAGCATGTATTATTTCCCATGGTTGCGATAGATCAACCAGTTTTGTCTATCATTTCTCCATGCCATTGTGACTAGCATTTCCATGCAATTGTTCACATTGTTCTCGAGAGTTAATTGGAGTAATTGACAAAATTAAGTATTCGGAGATAATACATAATTCTATCAAATAAACCCAAATGAATAAGACTATTCCTGTGAATCATATAGGAACTCTAAAATTTAGCAACTCTGATCATTTCATAATGATTTCCTTCTCCCTCTGAATAAATAGGGAATGGCGCTTCATATCATTCCTGAATATTCTTGGGCTGAAAAACACCGAATCTAGTCGAATAAACCATTTTGCAAGAAAGAAAATTTGTAAGGAATGAAAGGATTTTGGAATTTGGAATAGATTTTGATTTGGAAAGAAGAACTCAGATTGCAGAGGTGGGTGATTGATGAACAGTCGTGCATCAATTTTATAGAGTTTAGTGGAATAAATATCGAATAACTGTCCAAACTGCTGCAGTTATCATACAGGTCGCGATTGTGATCACAATTTACGATCATGGCTAACAAAATTTTGAGGAACAGAAAGTTTTGTAGGAAATTCATGAGCACGATAGACAGTCGCGAACGTGAATAGGAAAATAGAAGAAAATTTTCTATTTGTCAAGAATTAAGATGAAATATTATGACGTATCACCTCCAAGATGATTATTTCATAAACTTTTCATATTTAGAATAAGATTAGAAAATTGTATAATACGGGAAATGAAATAACTAGATATAATTAATCTCTAGAATGTACTTGTTTTCCCTGGAAATTTTGATCTCTAGAAAGAACTTGCCTTCCCCGGCAACGATGCCAAAAACTTGTTCGCCATTTTTCTACTGATAAGTTTAATAACTTTTTCGCAAAGAGTTTGGCTATATATTAATGGTGCCAAAGACTTGTTCGCGTAAAGTATAGGTGTTGTTAATACCTCTTATCAAATAGAAAAATGATGATAATTGCAAGTATACAGTTGCGATGTATTTTAAAAGATATCGATCCCACAGGGAAGGACTAGCTCTAAAGATCAACAAGGAAGACAAAAGAAAGAAAATAAAATACATTGATATTTTGGATAGGAGGGTTAGAATGAAGAATGAGTTAATATAGATATGAAAGATTAGAGAATCTAAATATATAGATTTTCCCAATGAAATAAAGATAGTAGTGAAAACATGCAAGTTCAACGAAGATATTACGATTCACTAAACTAATCTAATAGACTCGGTTCAAAATACCCAGATGTTCAATTATTCGTTGCAGACTAACACATGAAATAACTTTTCTAAACCTAGCGCAAACGAATTAGGACAATTATATAAACCTGGATAACATCAATACTATGCTCAGTACGTGTCGCTCTCACATAACCACATTTAGCAAGTTACCATTCCAAAAATGTTGGCTCACTAAACAACGTTATATCACAGATCTAGTGATTATACATGATATTGTTAAGCCCGAAACTACTCTTAAAATTAACTCCAACACATATAACTTGATTAATATAAAAGACTTAACACGAAATACACATTATGACACATAGACATATTATAAACTTCAAAATAGAAAGTTTAAGTAGAAAGCAAAGCAAAGTTGTAAGGTATGCAAGTGAAAGCTAAAGTTGATCAAATAGTATCCACTCTTTAATGGGAGTTGTCAATTACCGCAATTCCTACGTCTGCTTTGAATTCGGTCTTGGCCCCATATAGAACCTCCTCTATGATGCTATTCTTTTTGAATATTGAATAAACGAATATTGAAGAATGAAAAATTTTATTGATAAGTGATTTGCAAGTACACTTATACAACAATCACTTTAGAATATAAAGAAATCTAGTGATCGAAACAAGGATTTGAATCACTTAAACATTTTCTCGCTAACACTTATGAACGTATTGAATTCTCTATCTATACACACGCTATATTTCTCTCATGCACTCTAATATTTTCCCTCTATCTCACTGCATGAAATTGTAAGGTTTGGAGCCCTATTTATAGAGTTCGAATGGTTGCATCTATCCATATGAAGAGTTGTGTCTATTGGTGAATGATTACATCACTTCATTGTGATTGGTTGAGAAGCTTCAATCTAATCCACAATGGATAGGCACCTTTTCATGATTGGTTGATTTCTGATAAGTGTCTATTCATTGGTAGTTGATGGCGGTTGATGGTTCTTATCTGGCGGTTGGTAGTTAAGAAGATTAAACCAGAAAACCCTCCAGGTCACGACCGCGATATACATGTCGCGATCGTGAATCTTTGATTAGCAGACTTCTATTTTGAAGAAGAATAAGTCATGACTATGAATGATTATCGCGACCGTGAATTGCATTTTTCTTCAGAATTCTCCTTGTAACTTCCACGATCTTTGACAGCTTCGATCCTGAGCTAAATCTTTAAGTTCCATGCATCTTTTTGCACCTTTTTCACTCTTTTTTCATAGAATTGCACTTTAGATCATTTACACCCAAGATTTAACTATATCTACATTTGCATAAAAAATAACTACATACCACGTGAAATCTTTTATTAGAAGTATAAAAATGACTTATACTATAGTGTTTAGTGTGTAAAATTAAAATGATAATAAGTGTGATTATACACTTATTAGAAACCCAGAAGGAGGAGGCACTTGAGGATGCAGTCGCGGCATTTACAAAGTCCATCAGGAAGTTAATGAAGTAGAAAGGTGACACTCCAGACCAGGTCATATCAAACACTATCAGACTCTTGACTGAAAAGCTTACACAGGCCACACTTGAAGCAGAAACAACTCCTGACACTCCCACTGCAACAACTGAAGACCCTCCACATGTGGAGGAAGAAAATAATGATGTAATTTTAAACATTTCGGATGTCTTTGAAAATTTTGCCTATGAGGCCGATGTGATAAAATACAATGATTTTGCTTACTTGTTTGATGTTTTGCCATATGGCACCATGCATTCATATGATCATACACATAATATCTTTAACATACATGACACGTCATTAAATGAAATTAACTTGGGTACAAATGAATCACCAAAAATGGTGACAATTTGTAATGATTTGACTCCTAACAAAAAAGGAGAGATAATAAATGTCTTAGACATCACGTGGTAGCCTTCGCTTGGTCATACGATGACATGCCTTGGGTAGACAGACAGATCACGGAGCACCATATCCCAACAGACCCTCAGATCAAACTAGTTATGCAGAAGCTATGTTGCTTAAGACCTGAATGGGAGGAAAAGTCAAGGTAGAGTTAGCAAAACAGATCGAGGCTAAGTTCTTGGAAGTAGTTGAGTACCTGACATGGTTAGCCAACATCTTCCCAGTGGCAAAGAAGGATGGTAAGGTTAGAGTTTGTGTGGATTTTAGGGATCTGAATAAAGCCTCACCCAAGGATGACTTCCCACTACCCCACATAGACGTTTTGGTAGAAAGCTCTACTAGGGCAGCTATGTACTCCTTCATGGATGGATTTTCAGGTTACAACCAAATCCTAATGGTCATAACTAACAATGTCAAAATAGCTTTCATCACGGAATGGGGTGTCTATTGTTATAAGGTAATGCCATTTGGGTTAAAGAACGCTGGGGCAACATACCAGCGGGCAGTGACAACTCTACTTCATGACATGATCCATAAGGAAGAAGAAGTATACGTAGATGATATGCTTGTGAAATCCAACACCAGAGAAGAGTACTCGGTTGTGTTGGATAAATTATTACCAGGATTGAAAAGTATAATCTGTATCCGAATTTGAAAAAGTGCATATTCGGGGTAACTTTTAAGAAACTTCTAGGTCACATAGCCAGCTAAAACGAAATTGAGATGGACCTTAACAAAAGCTGAGCCATTAGAGAAATGCCGACACCAAAAACAGAGAAAGAAGTCCGATCATTTCTAGGTTTCCTACAGTACATCAGCAGATTCATTGCCAGATTCACCACATTCTATGAACTGATATTTAAGCTGCTAAGAAAAGACCAACTAGTGGTCTAGATTGACCAATGCTAGATTGCATTTTACAAAATCAAACAATACTTGATAAAACCACCAGTCCTCTGTTCACCAGAACCTGGAAAATCCCTGATCCTATACTTATCAACTGAGGAATCATCTGTTGGAGAAATTCTTGTGCAAGAACACAAAGTTAGGAGTGAGCATGCAATCTACTACCTGAGCAAGAAATTTCTCGAATATGAGTCGCGCTACACTCTAGTGGAGAAAATTTATACAGTGATGGTTTGGCTAACAAGGAAGCTACGCCACTACTTTCAATCCTACATATAAATAGTCGCGAAGATCGACCTGATGAAATACCTATGCCAATCGCCAATACTCACCGGGAAACTCTCACAATGGTTACTGCTATTATTAGAATTCGACATCGAATACGTAACAAAGAAAGTAATCAAGGGATGAGCAGTCATCGAATTTCTGGCAAATCAACCGCTAGAGTTCTATTACATCGAGGATCTCGAATTCCCAGATGAACAATTAGCATGAGTAGAAGAGGCCCGACCAGAATGAAAAATGTTCTTCGACGGTGCAATGAACAAAAGTGGAGCTGGCCTAGATGTCGTCCTGATAAGCCTGTAAAACAAAGTCATACCACTTTCAAAATGCTTGGATTTCCTGGTAACAAACAATGGTGCCGAATACAAGGATTGTCTATTTGGATTAGAAGCACTTCGGAAGGTGTGGGTAAAAGAAGTATCAATAGTTGGGAACTTTACTTTGGTCATCAGATAAGTTACTACAGATAGGGAAATTAGGGAAGAATCACTTTATCCTTATGTGGAAGCAGAATGGAAGGCCTCTCAAAAGTTCACACAATGTGTTTTCAAACATGTACCAAGGGATGAAAACCAAATGGCTGATGCACTCGCTACACTGGCATCAATGTGGGAAGGCCTCCAAACTCATCCAATAAATCTAGTTATCCTTTAAACAACCAAAGAACCTTTCTACCATCGCCTAGTGGAATTTGAAGATGACCAAGCCAGAGGTAGCTAAATCTTAGACATCGAAATTTTTTTTGCAAAACTGGAGAATATCCAGAGGAAGCAACGGACTCAAAATAAACTTCTTTTGTGACTGTTGGCGGCACAATTCAGATTAGTTGACAGAGATTAGTTCAAATGCACATCTGAAGGGTTATTGCAAAGATGTCTCATTGAAAAAGAGGCAATGATAGTCATTCGATGGACACATGTGGGAGATTGTGGGCCCCACATGAATGGTTTGGCACTTGCAAAGAAAATTTAGTGCTAAGGCTATTTTTGGATGACAATGGTCTCAGATTGCATGGCTGAAGTAAGAAAATATCATGAATGCTAGATTTATGGGGATATCAGCCACTTACCCACATCTAAGCTTCGTAGCCTATCTACACCTTGGCCTTTCTCAACTTGGGGCATCGACATCATTGGTGAGATTTGACCTAGTTCGACTAATGGATATAGCTTTATTATATTAGCAGTCGATTACTTTTTGAAATGGGTAAAGGCCGATCTTACACCAATATCACAGCTAAGAAGATTTCCAAGTTCATATAAATGAATATTTTTACCCACTATGGTATCCCGCATCACATTGTATTGGATAATGGGGTCCTATTCCAAGGAGCGATAACAGATTTGATAGAGAAATTGTTCTTCACTTTTCTACTGATAATATAAAAATTCTAAATATGAACAGGTGTTGTCAGTACCACTTATCAAATAGATAAATGATGATAACTGCAATTATACAGTTGCGATGTAGTTTTAAAAGATATCGATCCCACAGGGAAGGAATTTGGTTCTAAGGTTCAACTAGAGTAATGGAATAAAAGAAAATAAAAAATGTTAAAGGTTTTGAACGGTAGACTGATGAATGGATAAATGTATGAACAAATTAGGGAAGATGAAAAGCATATAGATATTCCCTAAGAACAAGTATAGTGGAGTAAAATATGCAAAATAATCAAACATATTTTATGCACTAGATAATGTTCGCCACTTTTCTTCTAATAAGTATAATAGTTTGTTTGCAAGATTTGGCTACACTCGTTTCGAAATGCTTATCCTCAATAATAGTGCCAAAAACTTGTTCATGTAAAATACAGGTGTTATCAGTACCTCTTACCAAATAGAAAAATGATGTAACTACAAGTATACAGTTGCGATATAGTTTTAAAAGATATTGAACCCACTAGGAAGGAACCAAGTCTAAAGATCAACAAGGGAAAACAGAGTAAATAAAATAAAAATAGATTGTAGGTTTTGGATAGGAAGATTAGAATGAAAAATGAGTAAATATAGATGTGGAAGACTAGAGAATCTAAATATAGAGATTTTCCCTACGACCAAGTATAGCAGAGAAAACATGCAAGTTTAACAAAGATGTTATGATTCACTAAACTAATCTAAAAAACATGGTTCAAAACACTCAGATGTTCAATGATTCACCGCAGAGCAACACATGAAATAACTTTTCTAAACCTAGCACAAACTAATTAAGACAATTATATAAACTTGGACAATGTCAATAATATGCTTAGTACGTGTCGCTCTCACATAGCCACATTTAGCAAGTTACCATTCGAAAAATGTTGGCTCACTAAACACCGTTATATCATAGATCCATTGATTATAGATGATATTGTTAACCCTGAAACTAATCTTAAAATTAACTCTAACGCATATAACTTGATTAATTTAAAAGACTTAGCACGAAATATGCATTATGACACATAGACATATCATAAACATTGAAATAGAAAGTATAAGTAGAAAGTAAAGCAAAGTTGTAAGGTTTGCAAGTGAAAGCTAAAGTTGATCAAACTGTATCCACTCTTTAATGGGAGTCATTAATTCCTGCAATTCCTGCTTCTGCTTTGAATTTGGTCTCGGCCCGTACAGAACCTCCGCTAGGATGCTATTCTTTGAGAATATCGAACAAACAAATATTAAAGAACAAAAACTTTTATTGATAAGTGATTTGCAAGTACATTTATACAACAATCGCTAGAGAATATAGAGAAATCTAGTGATCGAAATAAGGATTCGAATCACTTAAGCATTTTCTCGCTAACACTTATGAACATAGAGAAACTAGATATTTATTCTCTATCTATACACTACACACTATCTTTCATTCCTTTCTTTTTGCACTGTGATGCACATGAAATTAGTGAGGTTTGGAGCCCTATTTATAGAGTTTGAAGGGTTGCTTCTATCTGAACGAAGATTCGTGTCCATTGGTGAATGATTGCATCTCTTCATTGTGATTGGTTGAGAAGCTTTGGTATAATCGACAATGGATAGGCACCTTTTCATAATTGGTTGACTTCTGATAGGTGTCTTATTGT
Source organism: Euphorbia schlechtendalii (assembly GCA_949673415.1). Lineage (NCBI taxonomy): Eukaryota > Viridiplantae > Streptophyta > Magnoliopsida > Malpighiales > Euphorbiaceae > Euphorbia > Euphorbia schlechtendalii. The sequence goes on from CATIWQ010210099.1 coordinate 47,401, forward strand.
TGGTAGTTGATGGCGGTTGATCATGCTTATCTGGCTGTTGGTAGTTAAGAATATAAAACCAGAAAACCGTCAAAGTTGCGGTCGCGAGATATAAGTCGCGACCGTGAATCTTTGATTGGCAGCCTTCTATTTGTAATGTATACAAGTCACGACAGCGAATGATTGTCGCGACTGTGAATTGAGTTTTTCTTCAGAATTCTCCTTGTAACTTCACTGATCTTTGACAGCTTCAATCCTAAGCCAAATCTTTAAGTTCCATGCATCTTTTTGCACCTTTTTCACTCTTTTTTCATAGAATTCCACTTTAGATCAATTTACTCCCAAGATTTACCTAGTATCTGCATTTGCATAAAAAACAAGTACATACCACGTGAAATCTTTTATATGAAGTATAAAAATGACTTAATTCATAGTGTTAAATGTATAAAATTAATATGATAATAAGTGTAACTATACACTTATCATACCCCCACACTTAAATTTTACCTTGTCCTCAAGCTAAATTCAGCAGATGTGTATAAATAGGTAAACAAGTTCGTACCTCATTTGGTGAAAGACTATTGTGGTAAGTACCACATTCCCACGTCACAAAGAATTCAAGTAGAAGTTCAAAATTTTCCATAAATTAGTAATGTGCAATTTATATAGCTTAGTTGCATACCTTTGTTCTTAATGGAGAGTCAACCAAATCGCATATTCATATAAGCGTTATATGCATACTCGAATATTACCTTCTCTTAAGCTAGTATAAAGTATAGAGGACATAGAAAGCACACTTTGATTAATTTCTCTCAAGGCATTTTTAGGTAAGCTAGGATGCTAAAACACTCTTAATAGTTGCATTTTATACTCCATACCACTCTCCCCTTTTTTTAGTGGTTGCATTTTATGCTCCATACCACTCTCTCAATTTTTTTTCTTTTAAGTATATGTTTTTGAAGTGCTTTGTACTTTGCACCCATTTTTCGTGCTATGCTTTCTTTTCTTTTTTCACTCAATGAATGGTTGCAGTTTCTTACTCCGTACCATTCCTCACCTTTTGTATAACTCATTGGTTATCCTCTCTTTCTTTTGATTTTTCTTTAATACCCTCATCCTTTATTGATCAATTTCATAGTATTATGGCTATAGTTTCCTAACACTTTAAACACACTTAATACTTATAGGACTTATTCAAGAATTGCATATAAAATTCATAGTAAGAATACTGTTAGATATTACTCTATTTAAACTTATCGGAAGCATTGAACTAAAACTATATAACTTGTACTAATTCATGTTACAATGAAATATAAATTGAAACTTTCTTGGAATGTTGCTCTTGAATGTTACTCACCACTCATCCTTGCCAAGTTGATAAATGTTGTGCACTAACATCAAACTTGTCATTTTACGGGATTTTTACAAATGCCCCCCTACACTAAAGAATGCAATATCCTCCTTGTGAGACATTATAAAAATCAAAAACTTAATTAAATCTAGTCTAAAATTAATTGAAAAAGATAAAGTAAAGAAAAGAATAAAGCCTGATCTATTATGAAGGAGAATCCGAGGGATTAGGAGTGAATTGACAATTTTGTTTTCTAAAGAATGAAAGTAATTTCCGAAGCATCGATTTATTACTTTTCTTAAGAATCTTAATGTCTTTCTTCATAACTCCAAGTTCTACTTAGCAATTATCCAATTTAAGCTACATGCGTTCCTTCCAATATTCTGGAGCTTCTTCTTCTTCATCATCTTTGTCTATTTCTATCATCAGGGCTTTTCCTTTGCGACTGCTTACGAATGGATTTGATGGTCCGTTGGAAGAATTTTCTTGAGTCAAGTTGAGTTTTTCTTCATCATATCCCATATAATATCCACAAATTCCTCTTTTTGCTTCATCAAAGCACAAGAAAGAACAGACAAGTCTTTCTTTTGGACCTTTGTATTCTCTACTCTACAAAATACCGAAGTGGAAATCTATTTGTGGAGAAGAAGAATGCATTCATCCTTAATGAGTTTGTTAGGAGAATTTTCGGGATCGAAGACTCTCTTACCCGATAAATTTGTCCAAACTCTATTACGTTGAAATGAATCAGTCATGCTCGAAGAATCACCAATCTCAAAATCGAACCAATCACCCATCATCTCTCTCGTGATGGTGTATTGTTATCCTTGATTACAGAATTGTATAGCCCTCTTCCTTGAATCTTTGAAATTGAATGTCACCAAACATTTGAGAATACAATCTCAATTTTTTGGAAAGCGTAAACTCACAAATCTTGTAAGACCAAGAGCTGAAAGGTAGATCTCCATCTCTTCATGGAGATTCAAAGTTTCCAAGAAAGCTAAATAGAGGAATATCATCCAGGTGATATCCAATTTGCTTAGCTTTTGAAATCTCTTGCCCTCTTCTCTTATCCTTAATGGGAAAGGACAATCAAATTCTTCTTGAATTGATTGAGTTCCTCTCTTTTGTGCTGCTCTCTTCACACGAGTCATATTGGTTGGAAGTAAAAGGTTTGTAAAAAGGTTTAGATGTTTTTGAATATAGAAGATGAGAAAATCAGAAATTTTGAAGGTTTTGTAGAAGGTGTGGTGGCTAGGGTTCAACTTGGACCTATTTATAGAGGTTTAAGAGGTATCTAATTGGTTATAAATGGGATTATAGCCGTTTAGGGGTCAAAACTAGCCGTTAATGGTATTTTTAGCCATTTGTCGCGTATCAGTTCGTGATTTGTAATGGTTCTAATTTTGTCATGTCACGATC